>MU012862.1:110495-149120 GCA_011074415.1 Stictonetta naevosa | reverse complement strand
TGTCCAATACACGTGGAATCGGCTGCCCCAGGGGTGGAAACACAGCCCTACCATTTGCCATGGACTGATCCAGTCTGCGCTGGAGCAGGGGGAAGCTCCTGAACACCTGCAGTACATTGATGACATCATTGTGTGGGGTGACACAGCAGAGGAAGTTTTTGAGAAAGGGAAGAAAATAGTCCAAATCCTTCTAAAGGCTGGTTTTGCCATAAAAATAAGGCTTCAGTTTTTCTCCTTTCTCTTCCCCATCCCAGAGAGGGAGGGGGAAGGGTGAGCGAACGGCTGTGTGGTGTTTAGCTGCCGGCCAGGTTAAACCACAACAATGGAGCAGATCCTCCTGGAAGACTTGTTAAGGCATGCACGAGATAAAGAGGTGATTCGAGACAGCCAGCATGGCTTCACCAAAGACAGATCTTGCCTAACCAATCTAGTGGCCTTCTATGATGGAGTGACGGCATCGGTGGACGAAGGAACAGCGATGGATATCATCTACCTGGACTTGAGCAAAGCCTTTGATATGGTCCCTCACCACATTCTTCTCTCTAAATTGGAGAGGTATGGATTTGAAAGATGGACTGTTAGGTGGATAAAGAATTGGTTGGCTGGTTGCAGCCAAAGGGTTGTGGTCAACGGTTCTATGTCTGGGTGGAGGCCAGTCACAAGTGGTGTCCCTCAGGGGTCGGTCTTGGGACCGGTGCTCTTCAACATCTTTATCAATGACATAGACGATGGAATCGAGTGCACCCTTGATGACACCAAGCTGAGTGGTGCAGTCGATACAATAGAGGGAAGGGATGTCATCCAGAGGGACCTGGACAGGCTGGAGAAGGGGGCCCATGAGAACCTAATGAGGTTCAACAAGGCCAAGTGCAAGGTGTTGCACTTGGGCTGGGGCAATCCCAGGTATTTATATAGACTGGGAGAAGAAGAACTTGAGAGCAGCCCTGTGGAGAAGGACTTGGGGGTCCTGATGGGTGAGAAGCTGGACATGAGCTGCCAGTACACCCTCAGTTTACATCTGTTGATAGTGATAGGACAAGGGGGAATGGTTTTAAACTAAGATGGGAGATTTAGGTTAGAGATTAGGAGAAAGTTTTTCACTCAGAGGGTGGTGAGGCACTGGATCAGGTTGCCCAGAGAGGCTGTGGATGCCCCATCCCTGGAGGCATTCAAGGCCAGGTTGGGTGCGGCTCTGGGCAGCCTGTTCTAGTGGTTGGCAACCCTGCCCAGAGAAGGAGGGTTGAAACTAGATGATCTTTAAGGTCCCTTTCAACCCAGGCCACTCTATGATTCTATTTTTCAAGTTAAGAATAACAGCTTTTCAGAAGTCTTGGGTATGCATGACTACAAAACTTAGGATCACACAGGAAGCCATGCAGATTTTAAGCAGTCTTGAGATTTGGGGTATCAGCATAGCAGCTGTTGATATTTTCAAGCTGTCTTACAGGAGCATCAGGAAACTACTACATGAGAGCAGAAAGAGGGGCAAAGAGGAACTTGGGAGGACAGTGAAATTTCCTAATTCAATTACTTCAGGGAACTAAGAACAAGTATTTGTTTGCCTGCTAGTTCCTTATTTGCACAAACAAATTAGCCACATCGCAAACAGTAAGGGGAAGAGTGGTTTTGCTGCTATACATAGTATAATACCTGTTCTAAGAAGAGCTTCAGTCAAAAGGAAGTTCAAAGTTTAAACATTAGCACTAAAAATATTTCAAAAAAGCTGCTTTTGTCACACATTGAATCACAGAGTGACCTGACAATCAGGAGTCTATCAGTAATTGTATTTAGATGATCACCATTTATGTTTTATTAGCCTCTCCATGAAGTTACAGAGTATGAAGTTTGGTAAACTAAATTATCTGAGCAATACACTTTATTAAGGGTTACATATTGAAAGGCCAGGAAAGTCCATTACAGTTGTCTAACATGACCTGATGATATTCATCAGAGAGCAATATGCCAAATAAGCATCATAATATGATAAGTTTTCCTGAATTAGAGCATTTTAACTAATGCATATGTTACAGAATCTTTGATCATCTGTGATAAAAGGTCTGTGATAGACCTTTTGAACTGTGAATACCAACATTGGATAAAGTATTAGACATTATATTTTACACCTAAATGTCAATATCAAATAGAGCCTTGTCTTCAGCTCTAGTATATGTTTGAGAAGTATGCTTCAAGGAAGAAGAATCTAATATAGAGCTAAAGTGTTGGAGAAATGTACAGCATGAGGAACTATACCACTACTTTGAAAAGCATCTATTAACAGACCTGCAAATGATGGTGTATGAAAGGAACAATAAACCACTGAAAATGGGGAAGCTATAGGCAGCTGAATGCTGGTTTGCTTGTACTGAATCCTAGACTTGCATCTTGTAAAAATCTTTCAATAGAATATCAGTTCTGATGACAACAGCAAAATCAAAGTATCCTCTAAATGCTCTGTAACAAGATCTGCCAGAAACAACATATTAGCACAATGCCTCCTTCAGTAATATAATTCATATTTTATTACTACTTAGACTACACAACAGTCATTCAAAATAACATTAACTTTCCGTATGTTTAGCCATCACTGATAGCATAAGACTTTAACTAGATTATGTTATGTACATGCTTAGCTCACTGAAAGTGCTTACTGCTGTTATTTTTAAAATACTCTTTAAAAAGAATCCAGCAAATAATAAACGCATCCAATGTCCTATATCACCTTTGCCTCTCACAAAATTAAAATTAATTGGTTTATGTTAAGAGTATTATGCCTACATGATTCTTACAATGAATAAAGTGGGTCACTTTACTACTAATTTCACTTCACCTCCAAAAGCAATACTTTTAATTCTATTAGTTGGTTAACTAATTTAGACAGCTAGTATTAATCTTTTTATATTTGATATACTCACTCTAATTCTTTACATCTGAGCAAACTGATGCATCCAGTTTTCCAGATTGCAAAAGTTAATTCAGCATATTTCATTCATTTAAATGCAGCCTTTACACTCTGGATTTATTTTTAAATCATGGACTTTCTTTGGGTGTTTACTGTAAATTGCATTCTCAACTGATATAAAGACAACCTAACTTCACTGAAACAACTAAGAAAATCTTAACACTAGGGAGATCCTATCTGCCTTTACCTGTGGTTGCAGTCTTTGCTGACTTGGATGCTGTTGTATTTGTTGCATTCTTGGTATCCTTATCTTTCTCTTCCACTTGGGACTTTACATCTGGATTAGAGATATTTTTGGTTCTCTTCTCCACAAACTCCTTTTTTGGAGAAGCTGTTTGGGAAATTTTGTCTAAAGAATCTCTTACAGCTGGTTTTGGTGAAGCCACTTGTTTTGATTTACCATCACTTTTTTTAACAGGAGAAGACAACTTGGTCTTAGTGCCCTGCTTTTTTGTTTTTGTCTTTTCTTTGAGGTCCTTCTTCAAAGGTTTACCCAAATTCTGATCAACTGGCAAAGCCTCTGGATCAACCATGGAGACATCAGGGTGCCTAGGGGAAGGGCTGCGATCCTGAATTGGGACAGGAGGTGGGTCAATGTGTTTGTATGCAATTGTCTTGTCTGTTGGAATGGTTTCTGATTCATCTTCTGAGTCAATGTTAGCATCTGTAGTGATGGAAGGACATTCCTCAGTCTCAGGGGGAACATCTGAATCAGTCTGAGATGGGGCAGAATCGCTCACTGATGTGGGAGGGGTTTCATCACACTGACGCTCTTGCTGCTTTCCTCCAGAAGGTGGATGGGCTCCCCCAGACTGAGTTAATGGCTTTTCTTGATCTTGAAACTGTTCCCTTGAAAACCACTCAAGGGGATTTGGGTTGATAAATGAAGGTGAAAGTTCAGTTTTAGGATGTTTATATTCGCAGGAGGACACAAGACATAAATCAACATCCTGACAAGATTCTGCTAATGATTTTCCTGCAGTAAAATGTGCACTTGCTTCATAGCAATAGCTAGTAACTTCAGGTGAGCTTGTGGCTTTCCCAATTATTTCATAGGAGTAAGCCATGGTCTCTGGTGACCTGGTGGTTCTCCCAGTTGTCTCATAGCAGTAGCTAATGGCTTCTGGTGACTTAGTGGTTTTCCCTGTTGTCTCATAGGAAGAATCCATAGCATCAAGTGATCTGGTAGCTTTCCTAATTCTCTCATCGGAAATATCTGTGGCCCCAGGTGACCTGGTCGTTTTTCCTGTTGTCTCATAGGAATAATCCATGGCCTGAGATGATCTAGTAGATTTTCCAACTGCCTCATAGGAGTAGCTAATATCCTCTGGTGACCTAGTAGTTTTCTCTGTGGCCTCATAAGAATAACTAAGCTCTTCTGGTGACCTGCTGCTTATCGCTGAATCTATTTTTTCTGGGTTGAATAAAAGTTCTGGGCTGTGCTTTGTTAGAGGTTCCCGTAATATGACAGCCTGTTTACCAAATGCTTTGTCAGAGGACATTTGCAGTGACAATGAAGATGTGTAACTAGCTGAAACCACTTCTGTGATTACAGGAGGTGAATCTGGAAAAGTAGGAGAGTATAGAGGAGAAGACTCCCTTGGAGTTAGTGGAGATGGGTCAGACTTTGGAAACAGCCTTTCTCCTAGGCTCTGTACCTTTTCTGAGGTAAAAGAAGAATGTAGCGACATATCTCTGGGTGAAACAGCACCTGAAAAAGTTTCCTCTAGCAGTGGTGAAGTTACCTGGGAAGGTGTATGAGCTGATGAAGTTGAAGATGAAGCTTCGGTTTGAGAAACTGAAATAATTTCTGAAGTATCCTTCTCCTGAAAGTAAGATGTCTGCTCCACAGGGGAAATCTGTGCAAAAGTTGGCTCCTGTATATCTGAAGGGCTATAATCTACTTCTGTTGGTCCATTTTCAGACATATGGTGTATACTTGTGCCTACAGTAAGATATTCTGGAGATTGCCTACTGAAGTCCATTGCTAAAGACTGCTCAGGGGACTCCTGGTCAAATTCTACTGACTGCTCAGGAGATCTGTGATTATGCATAAGGGTTTTTGATTTTGCGGTTTTAGGTGAGAAATCTGGTGGAGAAATTGACATAGGCCTTGGGCACTCCTCCTTAGATGGAGACATTTCTGTTTCCTGAAACATTGTTGGTGTTTGTACAACTGACACTGAAAGGGAATCGTCAACTTCTGTAGAGTGGGGGGATCCAACCTCAGCATGCAAAGAAGGAGATACATCATCAGTAGTTGGTTCTGGAAATGA
Source organism: Stictonetta naevosa (assembly GCA_011074415.1). Lineage (NCBI taxonomy): Eukaryota > Metazoa > Chordata > Aves > Anseriformes > Anatidae > Stictonetta > Stictonetta naevosa. The sequence goes on along the minus strand of MU012862.1, from coordinate 143,885 downwards.
ACTAGTAGCAACAGATGCTGTAGAGACAGAAGGTACTCCTTCTATATGGGAATAGGTGTCTTCTGCTATGACCTCATCAACAGGAGTTGCAGACTTGTCAGAAACAGTGCCTTCAGAAATTGACATTTTGGTGTCTTCTTTTAAAGAACTGAACTGACTGATATCTATCTGAGTAGGTGAGAGATCACCTGTTAACTTCCGTTCATCCAAGACCAATGAAGACTGGGAGTTGCTGGGTTCTGTATCTTCCATTTTCCTTTCTAGGCTGAAGCTTTCCTTAATTACCATAAACTCTACGCTTTTTTCATCTTTTTTTTCTTGGCAAAGGCCCACAGAGCTGCCTTCAGAAGCTGAGCTCATCTGAACAGGTGCTTTTTCTTTTTCAGGTATTCCCTTAGAGGGACTTACATAATCTCTGGTGGGACACTTTACATCACTCAAAAATGTATCGTAAGTGGTCTCTGAACCTATCAGTGGTGGACTCCGTAGAGGCGAGAGAACCTTTTCAGTAGGAGATTCTGAATCTGGCACAGGTTCATCCATAGGGCTTATTATGGGTTTTGAAGACTCATCTTTGACTTTACTGAATTCAAAGCTAACTGGAGCTTCTGTTGACTTTTCACTGGTTTCAGAGGGAAGCTGACTGGATTTTTCATCAGTGGGAGACTGATAATAAGGTGTGTGGCCAGCACTACCAGCAGCAGACTGTGAGGGAGATACTACTTCTAATGTTATATCTTCAAGGCTTGCACAGTGCTCTTTGTCAACTCCTTGATGTACATCAGGCAATGTAGCAATGGGGACATTCTCAGCCGAGACCTTGATCTCATTGGGAGTAAGTGAAAAGTTCACACTACGTTCACTCAGTGGTGTTTTGGCAACTGGTGATAGAGGGGACAAATTCTCAGATGGACTCTTGGCTGGACTACATTTTCCACCAACATTTTCTGAACAGGTTTCTTTGATTTCTAATTTAGTAGTGCCTTGGGTTTCATTTTCTTTTTGCCAGTATACATCCTGGAATGCAAAATTGCAGAATTTGTCTTCCTCTAATGAAGAAGGTGGAGAGATGGTAGAAGCTGGGGCATTATAGTCTCTACCTTCTGTGGCTTCTGTTTTGGCTACTTCAGATAATCCATTAAAAGCATCCAGAAGTGTAGAAAGTTTAAGTCTACCAAACTCTTGAGAGTACAGTGATGTCTCATACTTGGTGATGTTCGCATACTCCTGATAAGTTGAGTCACTTTCCTCATTGTTAGTTTCATCACTCATGACATCCCGGGGTGTAGACATTTCATCCATTGGAGTTGGTTCACTGGGTATTTCGATGGTAGACTGTGTAGCAGTGAATTCCTCAGGCTGATCTCTATTTTCTTCATCAGAAACAATAGCTTCACTTTCTGAATCACCAGGTAATGTCTCATCATGGACTGGAGAGGCCAGTTCAACTGCTGGAGACTGAGGCTCTGAGCATTTTGTTGGTGTAATTATGAGTAGGCCATATTTATCTTCAACTTCACCAGCTTCTGCAGCTTTGTCTACAACAGCCATCACATAATCTTCTTTAGCTTCTATTTTTTCAGTCTCCTCTTTATCTCTGATACCTTCTGTTTTGTCTTCCTCCTCTTCCTCAGTTTCTTCAGTTTTTGCCTTTTCTACTGCTTCTTCCCCGTCTTCTTCATATTGTTCACCTGATGCCTCATAATCTGCCTTTTCAATATATTTTTCATCTTTAATGTTAGCATCTGCTTTGACCATTATTTCTTCTGAACTCTCTTCCATTATTCTTTCTTCCATGTATAGTTTTGTGGTGTCCAATGATGTCTTTTCTTCCTCATCTTCACCTTGTTCTTCAGCATCTTCTGTCTCTGCCTTTTCCTCATAATCTTCTACTTCAGATGATTCTGCCAAGCCAGTTCCCTCATCTTTAAACTTTTCATTGTCATCAACCCTGTGCTTTTCCACTGGTTCCAATTCTTCGGGTGTCTGTTCACACTCAGCCTCTGTGGTAGTTATACCTTCATCAGAGGACTCTGAAGGTCCTTCATTTTCTAATTTTTCTTTTTGGGAATCAAAGGCCTCTTTTTGTTCTTTGCCAGTGAGTTTCAGTTCATCCTCTATGAATGCAACCTGAGGTTTTGTTTCTTTTATTGTTTCTACTTCTTCAACTTTTAATTCTTCAAAATCCTTTGTTAAATCCTCTGGTGAAGACATAAGGGATCTTTCCACTTCAAGTTCTTTTCCACTAGCTGTAATTTCTGCAGCTGCTACAGCTTTTACAGTTGTGGAAGCAGTTCCAACTGCTACAAGGGCAGCTTGTGCTCCACTGAATTTGATCTCCTTCTTCACAGTCTTAATTTTTCCTTTTTCCTTTGGCTTTCCAGCAGGTACTGCTTCTTTTTTAAGAGGCTCCTCCTTCTTTTGTGATTTAGGCTTTGCTGCTGGCTTTTTGGCTTCAGTTGAAGGACCAGTTGTCTTCTTTGCTTCTTTAGAAACCTTTTTGATGTCCTTTTTGGCTTCTTTTTCTTCCTTCTCAATTTCCTTCTTCGCTTCTTTTTTAGCTTCCTTTGGTGGAGCATCTTTCTTTACTTCCGTCTTACTTTTCTTCTCTTCCTTTTTCATTTCTTTTTTAACTTCTTTCTTGATCTCTTCTTTTTTGTGTTTTTCCTCTTTTTTGATGAGTATTTTCTCCTCTTTTTTAGAAATCTCTTTCTTTGTTTTTTCTTTTTCCTCTTTCTTTTCTTCAGGTTTTGTTTTGACTTCCTTTTTCACTGTCTTCTCCTTTGCCACTTTTGATTTTACATCTGTAACTTGTTTTTCAGGAGTTTCAGATTTCACTATTTGCTCTTCTTTACTTGTTCCATCTTTTTCTGTCACTATAGGTTTGGTCTCTGGTTTTGCTGGTTTCTCTTTTTTAACTGGAACTTTTTCTTTGCTTTCTAATCTCTGAGTCTTTTCCAGTGCTGGACTAGGCTTTGCAGGCTCCCGTGTTTCTTCTTTAGATTCTTTTCTGACTATCTTGCTTGGTGGTGTCTTTGCAGCAGGCTTGAGACTCTCCTTGCTGTCTGTTCGCTGTTTCAGCTTTGCTTGTTTCACAGCCAGACTAGCAATGTTTACAGTTCGGTCTTTTTGTGTAACTATTGGTTGTTTAAGGAAATCTAAGTGTTTGAGTTTTTCTAGTCCTTCTAGAATATTATATTGGGTGCTGTTTCCAGGAAATAGAACTCGGATTATTTTTTCCGTAGGATTAGCTGGATGCCACACAATCAGGGATGAGACAGAGGTGAAATAGGATAATGGAATGTCTAGTTCTTGGCCATTTGGTAGCAGAAATTCAGCTTTATCTTTGCTAGTACCACCCCACTGTTGCATAAAATATTGCATCTCTTTGCTATTTTTGACAGGATTGAGCACATACATCTCAAGTTTGCCAACCCCCATTTTCTGAAATAAAATGATGGGGTCAATGGTATTTCCTACATTTCTGAAAAGAGGTTCTGGTTTCATAGACAGTTTATTTAAATACCGGAGAGTAAAACAAGCTTCTTCTATACTACTTTTTATTCTAAAGTTAGGATTCAGGTTCTTCAGGTTCTCAGGTACATTAAGGAATAAAACTCCTAAATCAGGTGAGATCAGATTTTTCATCCAGTCACTGTTGGTAGTAGACCCTTGGGACTGTTCCTCTTCTAATTCAGCTATCTTTCGCTGAAGCATGCTATTGATTCCTGGCAAGTTATCATCTCCGATGTGAGTGAGCAGAATGGAATCTACCCTGTCCAAATGTCGGATAAGTTTCCAAAAGCAAGATTTTCTTTCAGATCCTCCATTGATAAGCATGTTGAATCCATTCACTGAAAACAATGCAGAGTCCCCTCTTCCACCTGGGAAAATATAACAGCAGGGTTTGGAGAGTTTCAAAAAGCCTCCTGAGGTTGGGGGTTCCAAAATGTCAAAGGGTGATGGTACTTCTACCGATTCTGACAGATACTCTGTGAATTCAGAGAGTCCATTCATTTCAGGCAATATGGAAGCTGAGTTGAGTTTAACATTAATAAAGTCTTGAAGGTTGTGTCGGTCAAGGTTAGAATTTTTCCAGTCCCCTTCCTCGGGGCAGAAAATAGTTAAGCTGGCTTTATTAGCAGGGTGGGTGGTGCTCAATAATTCACCAATCTAGGGTTTTAAAACAAAAACACAAGAAGATGCATGTAGATTCATTTTTTAATAATTAATACCAGAACACAGTATTTTCCAAGGTTCCCCCTTCCCTCCTTCACTCTTTATAGGAGGATAGTACAAGTTTTTATATTCAGAGGGGATGAGGGCTATGAAGCTAATGCTGCCAGAGCTGCCACTATCTCTGCCATAGGCTCAAGAGTACCTGCAGCCTGAAGGAGGTCAGCATCCTCCAGGGGCAGTTGCCTTCCCCACCCCTCCTCACATGGGCTGTATGTCATGACACCATCATTACTTCAGTTCTTTCTGCAGTCTTGCTCCTGAAAAGCTGGCACCACTCTGAGATTAGTATGACTGACTGAAGGGCAGTTTTTCAGAACACTAAGAAATGATTTGTTGCTTTGGAAATCCAAAGAGTCACAGTTTTTGTATTTCTGAGACTGTGAGGTGTATATGTGCATATATTTATAAATATATGATAATATATATATTAAAAAATATATAAAGTCAGGATTAAAGAAAGAACAAGAAAAAAATGTTAGGGTTAAAAATGCTCTTGTTAATACTTTGATTTTAAACTCACAGACCACAAAAGTGAAAATCTAGAATGACTCCACTAATTTTGACAGTATTTGATAACATACTAGTACCAAAAACAGCTGCTGAAATAAAGGCACAGAAAACAAGAAATTCTATGACATAATATCAGGAGTTATTTTTCTGTTCTAAGCTGAACTAAAAGCTAGTATTTAATGGTTCCAGTGGAGATGAGCCAAGGGAGCCTCCTCAGAGCCCATGGGAAGTACTCCCTGGACACCTGCCACTGCAGCAATCTCTTGGTGGCTGAAATGTTTGTCAATTGTTTGGCTTCTTAACTGAAATGCCTATAATGGTAGGATTTGCCCCTAGTTTTGCATGTAGTCATAAAGTAATTATGTTTAACTAATTAGCCAGAGATGCAAGGAGCTTGGGTTTGCGGTTTCACAGAAAAGTAACTGTGAACTGATGGTGACTTTTAGGGGTCAGATGCATTTCAGAGAGCAGGAATCCAATTCTTTCCCCAACTCTACAACCACATGCTGAACAAAGAGGCTTTGAGAATAGGAACAAATAGATGCAATAAGGTCACACTGGAGCTCATGCAAACTTTGCTTTTTCAGTGCTAAACTTTCAAGTTTCACTCCACTGAAATTCTCCTAATTAATTTTGGAAACTAAAATCCTAGGGATGCAGCAATATAGTTTATTTAAATATATGCTTTGCAGAACAGCCAAATTAAGTGTGACATCTTGCTTGACTTTGTTAGTGTACCTTAGATTTAAAAAAGTATACTTTAAACACAAAGATATCTCCTTCCATTGTCAAAAGGTTCCTTGGTTTTCTGTTTCTCAAAGTCACAATTTTAATTCCCCAAATTAAAATGTAGTTCTTTTGTTAAGCAATTTACATCAAAGCTAAAGTAAATTAAATACGTTTTGAAAGAAATCCTCTATTAAAGAGTAAAGAACATCAGCATCAAGCTATCAGTGCTAACTCTAACTTAACAGAGGGCCATTTTTAGTCTTCTAGAAACTTGTGCCATCACATAATAACGTATGGAAGATGCTTTTCTGAACACACCTCTTGATCTGTGAAGATCTCAATGAAGTTTTGGAAGGAAAAGGTCCCTGACTGAAGAATGAGTTCTCCTGTGTTTTCAAAGCACTGTCCACTTAGTACAAGGAGTTTGTGTCTTGCAGCATCTGTGATCATTAAACGCACCTAGAATGAAGGAGAGAAGCACATCAGTAATGGGAGTTACGATGTGTTTCTATATTTCTCCCAGGACTGTTGAAATATTATCAAGTTACAAGGAGCAAAAGGGAAAAAAGGAGGCACAAGAAGCGATTAGAGAGAAGGCCTAATGAATAAACAAAACACGGGAAAAGGAACAAGGAGCAGAAGAGAATAAAATTTGAATGAAAAAAATAATATTTTCATGAACAAATGCATTCCTTATGTAACTTGGTGAATTTTAATAGCACTGTATCAGGACAGCCTTGGCCAACTGCTTCACACATGCTAATGAGGGACAACTACATGTGTCAGACTCAGTTTTCGGAAGGTCATTCTTTTTTTCCCAGTATACAGCATGACTTGCCATTCAGTTGCAAAAACATCACTGAAAATTAACAGCCACAAATCACGATTCTGCTTCACCATAATCATAAACTTGAACTTCAGGCACTCAGATACAGTCACATGCATCATTTACATCTCATGATATCACTAAGTATGGGCACTATAACTTCTTAAAGTGTGGCAGCCAAAGACCTTTTTCAATAAACATTAGCAAATTATGTGGATGCCTAATGCCTCAAAGTAGCTTGCTACTGAGAAATAACCTTCTTCTGCATTTTAAAATAACTCAACTATTTTAAAGTAGATTCTTGTTACTTGATCCTCACTGCAGCTAGTAATCATTCCTGTTTCCACACAGGGGGAGATTTACTTGTATGCTAAGAAAAATCCATATATTCAGTATACTTCTATTGGTTGAATTCAACTTAAATTGAAGAACAAAACTAAACAAAACTTTTGTAAGACTATGTACTGTTGAGTAAACACTCTTTGAAAATATTTCAAAAGCCTTGTCCAACACTGAAAAATCAATTCAGATTAAGGTAAGGTACGAATCTCAAGTGTAGCAATTCCTCTGTTCAAGGAGAATTAAGTTAAACCAGAATGGTGATTTCAGAATAAGGCTATCCATGTATCAAACTCAATGAGAAGAGTCCATCTGGAACAACTCCGCATGTAGATATTGCATCCAAGCTCCATCTCCATGAAGGTGACATAATCACCTCATCTCTTCTAACAATCCATCATATCAAATTTTTATATTTATTGTTAAGCAATCAGTTGTTCTAAATAATTCCTTCTCATACCAGGGAGGCTACACCAGAAAGATTTGACTTAAATCTCTGATCAACAACTAATTTTTTCAGTACAAGTAGAAAACAGCTCCTGAAGAGTACGTATCTGAAAGAAGATCCCAACTCTACCACATCTTCATTGTTATTTTATTTAATAAGTCATCTTGACTTTCAGCAGCATAAAGTTCCTTTAAACACAGAATTAATGCTGGTTTGTCACTATTTGCACTAGATGATTATAAATTCAACAATATCTTTGCTAGATCAAGTTTATTTATTTCTGTTTTAGACAAGAATATAGATACATGCAGCTGGCTGTCTGATGTGTTTTACTGAAATTCTGTCTGCTGTAGTTGTAATCAAACCATAAAAGAACTGGCTTCCCCTTCTACGTTTTCATAGAATCCTAGAATATCCAAGTTGGAAGGGACCCACAAGTATCATCAAGTCCAACTCCTGAGTTCCCAAAGGACCACCAAAAAAAAATACAAACTAAAAAAAACAGACCATGTGTCTGAGAGTGTTGTCCAAACACTTCTTGAACTCCAGCAGGCTTGGTGCCATGACCATTTCTCTGGGGAGCCTGTTCCACTGCCCAATCACCCTCTCAGTGAAGAACCTTTTCCTGATATCCAACCTGAACCTCTCCTATCTCACAGCTTCAAGACATTCCTTCAGGTCCTATCGCTGGTCACCAGAGAGAAGAGATCAATGCCTGCCTCTGTGCTCCCCCTCATATGTCTTACCCTCTAGACCCTATACCATTTTTGTAGCCCTCCTTTGGACACTAAGAGCCTTATGTCTTTCTTATACTGTGGCGCCCAAAACTGTACACAGTACTCAAGTTGAGGCTGCACCAGCACAGAGTAGAGCAAGACAATCACTTCCCTTCTCAGTCACAACAGGCGGTTGGCCCTCTCGGCCACCAAGGCATACTGCTGGCTCATGTTCAGCTTACTGTCAACCAAAACCCCCAGATCCCTTTCTGCAGGGCTGCTCTCCAGCATCTCATCCCCCAGCCTGTATGTATAACCAGGGTTGTGCCTTCCCAGGTGCAGAATATGGCACTTGCTCTTCACAGAATCGTCTAGGTTGGAAGAGACCTCCAAGATCACCTAGTCCAACCTCTGACCTAACACTACCAAGTCCTCCACTAAACCATATCACTAAGCTCTACATCTAAACGTCTTTTAAAGACCTCCAGGGATGGTGACTCAACCACTTCCCTGGGCAGCCCATTCCAATGCCTAACAACCCTTTCAGTAAAGAAGTTTTTCCTAATATCCAACCTAAACCTCCCCTGGCGCAACTTTATCCCATTCCCCCTCGTCCTGTCACCAGGCACGTGGGAGAATTGACCAATCCCCACCTCGCTGCAGCTCTTGTTAAACTTCATATTGTTGGCAATTGCCCAGCTCTCTAATTTGTCCAGATCTCTCTGCAAGGCCTCACCACCGTTGACAGAGTCAGCAGCTCCACCCAATTTGGTATCGTCTGTGAACTTGCTCAGAAAACCTTCAAGTCCTTCATCCAAATCGTTTATGAAAGCATCGAAGAGGACTGGTCCTAAAATGGAGCCCTGGGGAACCCCACTAGTGACAGGTCGTCAGCCTGATGTAACCCCATTTTCAAGAAATCTCTGGGCCCAACCCATCAGCCAATTGTTCACCTATGTCATTATGCTTTTATCTAACTGTATTCTGGTCATTTTGTCCAGAAGGACACTGTGAGAGATAGTATTGAAAGCTTTATTGAAATCCAGAAGGATTACATTGACTTGGCTTCCTTTGGTCAACTAGCTGGGTGATCTTGTCATAGAAAGAAATTAAGTTTGTTAGACATGACCTTCCCCTAGTGAACCCATGTTGGCTCTGACCAATGACTGTGTCATCCTTTAGGTGTTTTTCAATAACTCCCAGAATAATATTCTCCATAATTTTACCAGGCACTGTTTTTCTCCCATTGCTGGCAGCAGCTCTGGGCAGTCTGCCAACTTATGTATAAACTCACCAGGTTTTCCAACAGCAAGCTTATTTCCTGACTCATGAATCACTGATATGCGATGGTCACATAATTCCCCTTCAACATATTTTATTAAATGATGGTGAAATAAGTTCTGCAGAGCTAGAAAACTATGAAGGGGGGGGGGGGGGGAAGTAAATAAATGCTTGCAGACACATAAATTCTGTGTCTGGGTATAATCAAGGTTTCCTGAGGGACTACCAGAATTTTGTCTGCTGATTTCAAGACCACTACATTTAAGAAGAAATATTAGTCCATGATGTTGGGCTCCATCTTTCATAACAGTCCTTCAGAGCAGCAGAAATGGTGTGTGGTGTTGGACTGTTACATGCTGAGGCCAGCTCTAGTTCCATCACTGCTGTGCTTGTCTACTTCTATCACCTCTGCACTTTGGTTCCATCAAAATTATTTTTCAATAATCTGGGTGACTCTTACTGAACTACGTCTAGCAATCAGTAGTGATGACATACATTATTATATAGCAATTAACATCATACAATTCAAATCATGTACTATTGTCTCCCCAAATCAAATCCCCTTGAGGTACATATCGTATTTCCCCCTTCTTCTGCATTACCCACCAAGTGCACCCAGGTCCTTGAGCAAAAGCAATCTTACAAAAGGTTTTGCCTTTGCCCGAGGAAGGAAAAGCACAGACTCTTCTGCAGCATGTTTTTTACATGCACTACAGGGACTTTGTCCCCTTCTACAGTATGTAGGGGGCATGATATACCCACGCAATGCCATTCTCTTTGGCTCAGGTGTCTTTGAGGTTATTTCGTAAAGGAGACACATTGTCTGACTACATTCTTTCTGGGGTGCCATGTTGCCATAAGGCTTGCTTTTCAAGGCCCGGGATAGTGTTCCGGGCAGTGGCATGGGGCACAGGATATGTTTCCAGCCATCCAGGGGTTGCTTCCACCATTGTAAGCACATAGCGCTTGCTGTGGCAGGTTGGTGGTAGTGTGATATAATCAATCTGCTAGGCCTCTCCATAATTATATTTCTGCCATCATCCTCCATACCAGAGAGCCATTAACTGTAATGGCTTGCTTGATTGCAGCACTTGTTTCACAGCCATGGATAACCTGTTTTAATTGGGGTTACACAGCAAGGTTTTGGTAGAGGAGGGCTGCAGGGGTGGCTTCTGTGAGAAGAGTCCAGAAGCTGCCCCATGTTAGATAAGGGCCAGTTTTAGCCGGCTTCAAAGTGACCTGCCGCTGCCCAGAGCTGAGCCAATAAGTGATGTTGTTTGAGCCTCTGTATACTGGGTCTGGCTAGGATGGAGTTAACTTTCTCCATAGCGGCCCATACAGTGCTGTGCTCTGCACCTGTAGCTAGAACAGCATTGGTATCACACCAATGTTTTGTCTACTGCTGAGCAATAGTGGCACAGCATCAAGAAGACTACCTCCAACCCCCGCCCCCACCCACCCCCCCCCGGCCAAGAGCCAGCAGAATAGGGGTGGGCAAGAGGTGGAGAGGGGACATCACCAGGGCAGCTGACCTAAACCAACCAAAGGGATATTCCGTAACATATGATGTCACACTCAGCAATAAATGTGGGAAAGGGGAAGGAGAAAGGGGGACTCTTGTTATGAAGATGTCTGTCCTCCCAAACTACCACTATGCATATTGAGGCCCTGCTTCCCGGGACATGGCCAAACATCACTTGTTGATGGAAAGTAGAGAATAATTTATTTTTTCTCTCTCTGTGCTTCCTTGTGGCTTTTACTTGTTTTTTCCCCCTAGTCCTTTTCCCTTTAATTAAATTATCCTTATCTCAACCTGTGAGTCTTTTTTTTTTCTTTCCACCATATTTTCTTCTCCCCCTCTTCTTCTGAGGAGGGAGAGTGAGAGAGTGATTGTGGTGGAGTTCAGATGCCCAGCAAGGTAAAACCACCACACTCTGTGAGAGCATATTTAAGAAAGGGGAAAAACCTGCTGCTCAGCACTAGCTGGGAGAGCGAGGAGTGAGAAACAGCCTTGCAGACACCAAGGTCAGTGAAGAAGGAGGGGGAGGAGATGCTCCAGGTGTCGGAGCTTCAGTTCCCCTGTGGCCTGTGAAGAGGACCATGGTGGAGCAGGTTGTCCCCCTGCAGCCTATGGAGTACCATGGCAGAGCAGATCTCCACACTGCAGCACATGGAGGAGCACCCTGTGGATCAGGTGGATCTGACCTGAAGGAAGCTGCAACCTATGAAGAACCCCTGCTGGAGCAGACTCCAGGCCAGACCTGTAGCGCGTGGAGAGGAGCCCACACAGGAACAGGTGACCTGACAGGAGCTGCCACCCGTGGGGGACCTATGTTGGAGCAGTTTGCTCTTGATGGATGGACCCCGTGGTATGGACCCATATTTGGAGCAGTTCTTGAAGAGCTGCTGCCTGTGGGAAGCCCACGCAGGATCAGTTCGGGAAGGACTGCATCCCATGGGAGGGACCCCACACTGGAGCAGGGGAAGAGAGTGGAGGTGAAGGAAAGGCGGAGATGAAGCGGTATGGATTGACTGCAACACACATTCCCCGTTCCCTTGTGCCACTCGGGGGGAGTACATAGAAGAGGGTAGATGGAGGGGAAAGGTTTTCTTAGTTTGCTTTTAGTTTCTCACTGCTCTAGTCTGTTAGTAATAGGCAATAAATTATATTAATCTCCCCAGTGCCAAATTTGTTTTACCCAAATCAAAAAAATCAAACGGTTTGGGGTAATCTGTGAGTCCCAGTGCAGGAGCAGATTTTAAGGCCTCTTTCATATCTTTGAATGTGAAGACTGACCACAACTCCCATTCCCCTGTTCCCCTGTGCCGCTCGGGGGGAGGAGGTGGAAGAAGTTGGTTGGGGGAAGGTGTTTTTAGTTTTTCTTTGTTTCTCACTGCTCTAGCTTGTTAGAAATAGGCAATACATTTCTCTAATCTCCCTACTCTAATCTCTGTTTTGCTGGTAATTGTTGAGTGATATCTCTGTTGAGCTTATCTCAACCCTTGGGCCCTTTTCACCTTATTTTCTCCCTCTTTCCCTTTGTGGAGGGGGCGTGAGACATTGGTTGTGGTGGAGCTCAGATGTACAGCTGATTAAAACCACCACACCTGTGCAATAGTGTCCATGGTCAGCTCCACCCCTTGATCATGAGACCATCTATATGTTGCATCTCTTCCTTGATGGCCTGCGGTGTCATCACCCACCAAGCTCTAAATAACTCACCCTTACGTTGCCAGTCCAGATTCACCCATGCCACTTCAGTCTTACTTAGCAGCCTGATCCACCTGCTGGTTCTTTTCATGTTCGCCAAGGCGATCAGCTCTGGGTGGGCGCATTTTGCAGCAGAGTGGAGGATCGTGGCATACAGGGGGATTTCCTGAGCTAAGGAAGCTCCAGGGGAGTACAGAGTCCTGCTAGGGGCTTGCAGTTTGTGAGAAAGCAGCCTACGAGTTGTGGGTAGGGCCAGCAGTAACATCCATCACTCCCCACTCCTCCATAAGCAACCCATAGGGAGCTCGAGTGGACAAACAGGGCATGGCGCATCAGTCAGGGCGTGGCGTGGCAGTTTGCATGGCAATTTGCGTGGGAAGGCACCCCTTTGAGGAAGCGCCATTCCACTAGCCGAGCAGGAGGCGCATAGTACACCTTAACCCCGCACCCAGATCTCCACAGGCCAAGGGCGCACATCTTTTCCATCTTTCCCGATCCTCAAGGCAGAACAGTGGGCACTTTTCTCAGGGCAAAGGCTGCGGCTCTGGCTGCATGGTCTGTTCTGTCTTCTCCAGTGGCGGCTGATGCCTCCACCCAGACGCAGCTACTGAGGGGTGAGGCTGCAGTGCAGACTTTTGACTGCTGGAAGTGAATAGATCTTTCCCCTGGGGCAGGGACAGGTGGCAGACTTGCCTGAAAAAAGTGTGCCCAGGTGGAGGACCTCCTGCACGAACTGGACAAATTGCATGAACTGCAGAAGGCAGTGAGAAGGCTGCTTAGCATCAGGGTGGCTGAAGAGTAAGACAGCTGGATCCTAGTACAGTCTTCAGGGGACCTACACCCCATGACCAAACAGCCCGAAACTTCCTTACTGGCACTCACAGAAGGGAAGGGGGCCAACACAGGGGAGTGGAAGCTGGCAACAACAAGAACCAGCAGGAGGAAGAGTCTTACCCCAAAGCCTGGGTTCCTTACAGAATTGCTTCACCCCTCTGTGGACTGAAAAGGAAAGACACGTTGAAGGGAGGGTGGAGCTGAATAAGACAGCCTGGTCTGCTCCCCATGTAACATCTAGTCCACCTAAGAAAAGGTGACAGGTGATAGTAGTAGGAGACTCTCTTCTGAAAGGTACAGAGGCATCCATCTGCTGACCCGATCTGCTCTTGAGGGGAAGTCTGCTGCTTACTTGGGGTTTGTATCAGGGATGTCATCAAGAGACTGACAAGCCTTGTACAGCCTAATGAATATTATCCACTGCTGCTGTTTCATGTGGGCACCAGTGATGCAGCCAACAGCAGTTTGAGGAGTATCAAGAGGGATTACAGAGACCTGGGAGCAGCAGTAAAGGACTTGGGAGTGCAGATATTTTCTTCATCAGTCCTGCTCGTAAAAGGGAAGGGGATTGAAAGGGCCAGTCAAATCCGGCAAATTAATGGATGGTTCCAGGATGGTTGGTGTTTCAGACGGGTTCAGCTACTTAGACCAGGGGATCTGGACCAGCCAGGATGGGTTCATGAAAGGCAAGTCCTGCCTGACCAATCTCATCTCCTTCTATGACTGGGTAACCTGCCTGGTGGATGAGGGAAAGGCTGTTGATGTAGTTGGCCTAGAATTCAGCAAAGCCTTTGACACTGTCTCCCACAGTATTCTCCTGGAGAAGCTGGCAGCACATGGCTTGGACAGGAACACTCTTTGCTGGGTTAAAAGCTGGCTGGATGGCCAGGCCCAGAGATTGGTGGTGAATGGAGTGAAATCTAGCTGGCGATCCATCATGAGTGGTGTTCCCCCGGGGTCAGTGTTGGGGCTCATCCTCTTTAGTGTCTTTAATGATGAGTTGGACAAGGGAATTGAGTGCACCCTCAGGAAGTTTGCAGACGACACCAAGTTGGGGGAAGTGTCAGTCTGCCGGAGAGTAGGAAGGCCCTGCAGAGGGATCTGGGAAGGTTGGATTCCTGGGCAGAGGCCAATGGGATGAGGTTCAACATGGGTAAGTGCTGGGTCCTGCACTTTGGCCACCTCAACCCCATGCAATGCTATGGGCTCAGGGCAGAGTGGCTGGAAAGCTGTGCAGAGGAAAAGGATCTGGGGGTGTTGGTCAATGCTCACCTGAACATGAGCCAGCAGCGTGCCCAGGTGGCCAAGAAGGCCAATGACATCTTGGCTAGTATCAGGAATAGTGTAGCCACCAGGACCAAGGAGGTGATCATCCTCCTGTACTCAGCTCTGGTGAGGCCGTACCTTGAGTACTGTGTTCACTTCTGGGCCCACTTCTGGGCCTCTCACTTCAAGAAAGACATTGAGGCCCTGGAGCATGTCCAGAGAAGCTGGTGAAGGGTCTGGAACACAGGTATAATGAGGAGTGGTTGAGGAAACTGGGGTTGTTTAGTCTGGAGAAGAGAAGGCTCAGGGGAGAACTTATTGCTCTCTAGAACTACCTGAAAGGAAGTTGTGGGGAGCTGGGGGTCAGCCTCTTCACACAGATAACTAGTGATAAGACAAGAGGGAATGCCCTCAAGTTGCACTAGGGGAGGTTCAGGTTGGAATTTAGGAGACATTTCTTCTCAGCAAGAGTAGTTAGGCATTGGGAGGGGTTGCCCAGGGAGGTGGTGGAGTCACCATCCCTGGGGGTGTTTTAGAAAAGGTTGGACATGGTGCTTAGTGACATGGTTTACTGGGTGATAATTTGTGGTAGGGATCAGTTGGACTAGATGATTTTGGAGGTCTTTTGTAACCTTAACAATTCTATGATTTGATGATTCTATGATTCTATGACCATGGGAATCACTTTGAGAAACCTGGTCTCCTGGGGGCTGATGGGGTCCACCTGTCAGAGAAGGGGAAAAGCAGCTTGCCAAGCTGGTGAAGAGGGCTCTAAATGGGATTTGCCGGGAGAGGGGAACCTCAATCCATCCCTCTCCTCCCAGTTTGAGGCTAGTGTCAGCGATAGATGCCCAGAGCCTGGAGAAGAGTCACGGGTCAGCAGGAGAGCACCTGAAAAGCAGTACAAAGGAATTACAGACACTCCAGCCAGTAAGTCAGCTTCATCAGGGGCCCAACTTAAATGTCTCTATGCTCACACATGGGGAATAAACAAGGGGAGTTAGAGATGTACGCATGCCTACAGGGCTATGACCTCACTGGCATTACAGAGACGTTGTGTAATGTCTCCCATGACTGCACTGTTGGAATGGAAGAACACAGGCTCTTAGGAAGGACAGGCACAAGAGATGAGGAGGGAGTGTCACCCTCTATGTCAATGAGCCGCTGGAGTGCATGGAGCTCTGCCTGGGGATGGATGAGGAGCTGACAGAGAGCTTATGGGTCAGGATTAAAGGGAGGGAAGGGGCAAATGACATTATAGTGGGGGTCTGATCAAGTGGGCCACCTGATCAAGAAGACCAAGCAGATGAGGCCCTCTATAGACAGACAGGAGCAGACTCAGATTCACAAGCCCTGGTTCTCATAGGGGACTGTAACCACACCAATATCTGTTGGAGGGACAGCACAGCAGAGCACTGGCCATCCAGGAGGTTCCTGGAATGCACTGATGACAACTTCCTTCTCCAAGGGATAGAGGAGCCAATGAGGAAAGGTGCTATGCTGGACCTCATTCTCACCATCAAGGAGGGGCTGGTGGGGAGTGTGAAACACAACGGCAGCCTTGGCTGCAGTGACCATGAAATGGTGCAGTTTAGAATCCTGAGGGCAAGGAGGACAAAGTACAGCAAGCTTACTACCCTGGATTTCAGGAGAGTAGACTTTGGCCTCTTCAGGAATCTGCTTGGTAGAGTCCTGTGGGACAAAACACTGGGGGGAAGATGGGCACAAGAAAGCTGGTTAATATTCAAGGATCACCTCCTCCAAGCTCCAGAGCAATGCATCCCAACAAAGAGGAAGTTAGGCAAAAACGCCAGGTGGCATCCATGGATGAACAAAGAACTCCAGGTCAAAGTCAAGCAGAAACAGGAGGCCTACAGAGAGTGGAGGCAAGGACAGATAGCCTGTGAGGAATACAAAGAAATTGTCCAAGCAGCCAGGGATCAAGTTAGGAAAGCCAAAGCCCTTTTAGAATTTTTAGCCCTTTTTAGCCCTTTGGCCAGTACATCAAGGGCAACAAGAAAGGCTTCTATGGGTACATCAGTGATAAAAGGAACACCAAGGAAATTGTGGGCCCTCTCTGGAAGGAAACAGGAGACCTGGTTACCTGGAATACAGAGAAGGCTGAGGTACTCAATGAATTTTTTGCCTCAGTCTTCACCAGCAAGAGCTGTAACCACATTGCCCAAGTCCCAGAAGGCAAAGGGAGGGACTGGGAGAATTATGAACCTCCCACGGTGGGAGAAGATCGGTTTCAAGACCAGATAAGGAACCTGAAGGTGTACAAGTCCATGGGACCTGATGAGGTGCATCCACGGGTCCTGAGGGAACTGGTGGATGAAGTTTCTAAGCCACTGTCCATCATATTTGAGAAGTCGTAACAGTCTGGTAACATTCCCACTGACTGGAACAAGGGAAACATAACCCCCATTTTTAAAAATGGAAAAAAGAAAGACCCAGGAACTACAGGCAAGTCAGTCTGACCTCTGAGCCTGGCAAGAGCAGATGGAGCAGATCCTCCTGGAAACTATCCTAAGTCACATGGAAAATAAGGAGGTGATTGGTGACAGCCAACATGGTGGCAAGAACAGAATCTTGAGGGCCACAGTGACCAAGTAAAACCTTTTTCTTCATTATGTGTAAAATGAATATTAAAGTTCACACCCCTGAATATGATAATGAGCTTAAAGAAGTACATGCTAAACATATATGACTATAGAACTTGACTCTTCACCCAAATCATGTTAAATTTCACCCCAGGGGCAGGGAACAGATGAGGTTAGGATAGAAAAGAGTGTTAGACATTAGTGGAAAAAAAAAAAAAGAAGAAAAAAAAAAAGAAAAAAAAAGAAAGAGGAAGTTAGTGTTAGGAAGAAAGTTAGAGTGAGGAAAAAAGAAGAGCTGGGGCGGGGCAGGGAGAAGAAATTCTCCTTCTTCACCAAGACAGGGATGCCTTCTTGGTAAGCTCTGTGCTTTCACCCTTTGATGAGGAATACCCAGGATAGCATTTTGCAAGCACTGTTATCATATATTAGCGCTATTCCAGTAAGAGTATTTATCAACGGCAATTCCAAATCTCTTATACCTGTTGCCTTATTAAATATGTTCAACTTTGTGAAACTGTCTTAGTGAAAGCTCTTAGCAGGGCTCTGAAACTGGCAAACATTGGACTATAAATAATTTCAACTTGATGAGACTGTCTCATTGAAAGCTCTTACAGGGCTATGAAACTCCAGACTCTGATAAGTCCCCTTTAACACAACACAAAGGAATGACAAGCATCAGTGACAGAAAGAGCATTTCTCTATTTTTGGCAGTTTCTTCTGCCACACCCCCCCCACACACACACACACTTTATAGCTTTTTACTCTGAAAATCCTGAGTGTATTAAAGACAACTTAAAGAGCTGCTACCCAGCTAATAAGTACCTCTAATGCAGTGTAAGAGTTTTTCCACTCAATATTTTACTCAATGAACTGCTGTTAACTAAGGTGACTTATTAATTTTTTAAACTTTTAAAATTTTAGAAATTTCATTTGTTTCAATGTGTTTCTTCCTGTTTGTGTTTAATATCATTTAATGTTGACAAAAAATAGATTTTTTTAATGAAGTACTACAAGCAGAGACACTTCATTTCCCCAAAGAAATTGCAACATGACAGTGCTTCCCAGCACTGGCTAGCAATGCAGTTATCACTATTTTTTCAGCCTTCACTATCAAAATTTCTGTTTTGTCTTTGAACTACATGCTCAGTTCTTTGACTCTAGTGAGACAGCGAACAAGGTAAAGGATGTTGATTCCGTAGGTCTTAGCTAACACAATTGTATGTTAATGACCCCAAAAGTTAAGGGAGTAAAAAACTGTATGCATAGATAATAGCACCAGAAAGAACTGGCTTGACTTCTGAAGTCTATCAAAGACAGGAAAGGTCAGAAATTTAGCAGCGAGGAGGACTTCTGGCCTTCATCAAAAGACCACCAGTGTATGCCGGATGACCACCCAAGGACTCCAGTGCACATGCAAACAGGGGTGAGAACCTATGTTAATGATTCTTTGGAGACCTGATGAATATGCAAGAGACTTACAGGAAATTAAATGAATATGTATTTATCCCACTAATAAGCACACTGCCGGTAACCCTTGGTGTGTGTTAGGCAGATTGATCCCCCACACACCCAGCACCGTAATAAAGAATACCTGCTTAATAACTTTTTTATTGAGTTTTCACTGCGTCAGTTTGGTGACCCAGATGGGACACTCTGTCCAGCTGCGGGAGCCGCTGAGATGTGGGACTCTCTAGGCGTGCCCCGGGAAATTCTCGAAGGGACTCCTCACCTCAGCTGGCTCACCGTGGGGACAGACAAGGACCATTTTTTCCAAAGGTATTCTTTTTGGAATTTTGTTTGGTTGGTATACTGTTGTTTTGGAAGGTACCTGTAAAGCGTAGAAGACATTCTGTGTTGGGTGCCATACTACTAGTCACTGGGTGTCCATGTGATTTAGTCAGTACTTTGTTTTATTTTTGGATTTGTTCTGGTACCTTGACTCTGAATGTGTTCTTGACATTGAATAACGGAAAACTCTTAACAGATCACAATTTATACTGGGAAATTTGTTGTAATAAGTGATACTATTTGTAGTAGTGATTGCCGTTCTGTGTTGCTTGAGTGAAAGGTGTAAGTGGCCTCTGTGTGATTATGTGATTGTGCTTTGTGAGTGAGACGCAGCATCACTGTGAAGTGAGTGCGGAGTCCTAATCCATGGTTCCACTATTCCGCGAGGAATATGGCTGGAGACAGACAAAGTGTAAGAGATTGAGAAAAGACATCATAATGGGAAGAATTTCGAGTACTATTGATAAAAAGACCCCTCTGGGTTGTATCTTGGCCCATTGGAAGGACGTTAGTGGGCCACCTGGAGGAAATGTTAATCGTAAGACCTTAATTAAGTATTGTTACCAATGGTGGACTTAATAGAGAGAAGAAAAAAAAAATCAGGATCCAGACTGGGGAAACATTGACCTAATGTTGGGGGAGATGATGGAAACAGAAAAGCAGCTAATTCTTAAAACAGCCTGAGTTCATGTGCAAGCTCAGATTGCCAATGGGACCACTTAGGGAACTGTAGACGATTGTATTCCCCTGACTGACCCCCACCGAGACCCTAATCACCCTGGAAATTATGAACGGTTATGTAAATACCAAAATCTGACTAAATTGGGAATTGAAAACCAGTTCCGAAAGCTAAAAATCATTCAAACCTGTATAGTATCTGACAAGGTCCAAAAGAAAACTCTATGGAATTTTTGGACCAACTTTGAAATGCAATGAAAAAAAAAAATATATATATATATATATATATCAATTTGGACCTGGCTTCGGAAGACAAACAGAGGCAATTGGCTAGCCTTTTTCTAGGGCAATAGGCCCCTGATACCGGAAAGAAATTACAGAAATTGGAGGGACAGGATTTGGGAGACCCAGAAAAGTTATTGAATGCAGCGTGGAAAGTATTCAGGAATAGGGAAGATGCGAAGGACAGAAGTTATCTAAGATGATAGCCACGACAAACAGTGGCTGCACTACAACAGAAAGAGAGAAGGAGGCCGGCAAAGGGGGAATTGATAAAGGTAAAGAAAGGACTTTAGAAGGATTTAGAGGAACATTAGGACAGAACCAGTGTGCGTACTGCAAGAAGGAAGGGCACTGGAAAAAAAAAAGAAAAAAAAAGAAAAAGAAAAAAAAAAAGGATTGCTTTAAGGTTGTTGCAGGATAAACTTGCAACAGTCAGAGCAGGAATGACAGGGACCTGGGGCATCTACACTAGCAGATCCACTGGTTGAAATAAAGCTAGGGAACAAAGAGAGAGGCATGGATTTTTTGTTGTTGTTGTTGGATAGGGGAGCTTCTTTCTCTGTGTTAATCCAAAAATTGATTCTGGAAAAGTGCTGAGTCTGTAAATGTAATAGGAGCAACTGGCTGACAGGAAAAGGTGTTCTTTTTGCAACCCTTGAAATTTAAATTGGGAAAAATGATTGGAATGCATAAATTTTTATACTTAGCCAATTCACCAAGGCCCTTATTAGGAAGGGACTTGCTGGAAAAATTGTATGCAAAAATTTATTTTGAACAAGGGAAAATGGAAATAAAAGTAACATATTAAACTCTGAAGTCTATCCCTGGCGAGTCCAAAGGAAGCTCCAGACAGGACTCCCTGGACAGATGTAATTATGAACCAAGTGTATCCTGGAGTTTGGGCTACAGGAATACCTGAGAGAGCAAAGAATGAAGTACCTGGGGAAAAAAAAAAAAAAAAAAAAAAAAGAGATTTAAAGGAAAAATGCTCCCAAGGTATGCTAAAAGCAATACCCACTAAAGGTGGAAGACAGAAGGGGAATGGAAGGAATAATCAGTAACTTTCTTAAATATGGACTATTAGTAGAACGTGAGTCAGAATATAACACTCCATATAGGCCCAGTTAGAAAGGCTGATGGAACCTATCGTATAGTCCAGGATTTAAGGGCCATCAATGGAATCACAAAAGATTTATACCCTGTAGTAGCCAACCCCTATAACCTTTTGACAAAATTAGAAAACAGTCAAGTTTGGTTCACGGTACTAGATTTAAGGGATGCCTTTTCCTGCCTGCCCATGGTGACTGAAAGCCAGAAACTCTTTGCCTTTGAATGGGAAAATCCCAATAGAAGATGAAAAACTCAGCTTACTTGGACTGTGTTACCACAGGGGTTCAAGAATAGCCCCACCATATTCGGGAACCAACTAGCCTGTGATCTTGAAGCTTGGAAAACCCCTTCAGGAAAAGGGGACACTGTTGCAACACATAAGTGACCTGTTGATAGCTACCAAAGAAGAAAAGGAATGTGTAGAGTGGACTATTAGTTAATTAATTTTTTTGGCACTAATACTGTGAACCCAGCCTCTTTCCTTAGTAACAGAGTTTCCAGATCGCCCATTCATGATTGCATCAAGACCATGGACACAGTATACTCCAGCCGACCAGATTTAAAGGATACACTCCTAGAAGATGCGGAGGATTGGTATATAGATGGCAGCAGCTTTGTCTGCCAGGGAGTTCACCTCACAGGATATGTAGTAACAAGCATCATCCCAAAAGGTGGAAATCATCACCTTGATAACAGCTCTTGAGCTAGCAAAAGGGAAAAGAATTAACATTTGGACAGACTCAAAATATGCCTTTGGTGTGGTGCATGCACACAGGGCAATTTGGAAGGAGAGAGGACTTTTATCTTCCTCAATTAAACATGCAGAAGAGATACTGAAGTTACTCCAAGCAGTATACCTGCCTACTAAAGTTGCCATTATGTGCTGTAAAGGACATCAAACAGGGGATACTGATATTTGAAGAGGAAATAGATTGGCTGACGCAGACACCAAAGGGGTGGCAGAATGGGCATCTGAGAGTCAAATTTTGGTACTAGTACCAGGAACAGAAAACCAGGCATTAACAGAAGACTTAGAAAAAAAAAGTAGAATGTTCTAAGATTGATAAGCAATAAATTGAAAATGTAAATGGAAAATGTTACCTACAGGTTTAGCGCAAATAAATGATGGGGGAATCGTGATATACTCCAAACTGTTATATCAGATGGTAATTGAGGAACATAATTAAACGTGCTGGGGAGCTAAAAAAATGAAGACATTGAAAAGACAACAGATTGCTAATATCTGCCAAGAAAGCAATATGTATTGGTATCAGGTGCTACCCATGACACTTCTTAGAATTAGAACTAGGCCTAGGACCAAGGAAAAACTAAGCCCCTTTGAGATATTGTATGTCAGGCCTTACCAAATGCTATACAAAGGAGAAGATCTAACACAAGTAGGAAACCAATATTTATGACAACATATTATAGTTTTAGGCAAGCAACTAGAACAAATCAATTAGAACATTTTAGACTCTAGACCTTTTATTAGCCTTTCAAGGGGGAGTATGCACTTTAATAAATATTAGTTGCTGTATGTATGTAAATGAGGAAGGACGAATTGAGACTGATCTCAGAAAATATTTGGAAAAGATCAAGACCTTACATAAGGTAGTTCAAGATGACACCTCATGGGGTTTTCAAGAATTATGGAACAAAATGACCTCTTGGTTACTGAACTTTTCTTGGTTTAAGCAATTATTTATAGGAATATTGATCCTGCTTTTACTAGTATTCTTAACCTGTGTATTAGTACAGTGTGCATTTTGGTGCTGTATAAAAGGACTCGATGATTATGAAACCTGGAAGTGTAACCAAATCAAGCACCAAGTAAAAACTGGTAAGAATTTTATGAAAATTTTTAATCAAGTAGTGCTATAAGCAAAAGAATTTGCTTAGAATAAAGAAAAGGGGGGACTCGAGACAGGGAACAAGGTAAAGGATGTTGATTCCGTAGGTCTTAGCTAACACAATTGTATGTTAACGACCCCAAAAATTAAGGGAGTAAAAAACTGTATGCATAGATAATAGCACCAGAAAGAACTGGCTTGACTTCTGAAGTCTGTCAAAGACAGGAAAGGTCAGAAATTTAGCAGCGAGGAGGACTTCTGGCCTTCATCAAAAGACCACCAGAGTATGCCGGATGACCACCCAAGGACTCCAGTGAGCATGCAAACGGGGTGGGAACCTATGTTAATGATTCTTCGGAGACCTGATGAATATGCAAGAGACTTACAGGAAATTAAATGAATATGTATTTATCCCACTAATAAGCACACTGCCGGTAACCCTTGGTGTGTGTGTTAGGCAGAGAGATCCCACGCACACCCGGCACTGTAATAAAGAATACCTGCTTGATAACTTTAGTTATTGAGTTAGCACTGCGTCACTAGTGAGTTAATGAGGATTTGACAGTTTTGTTCTGGGGCACTCTCCATAGTCTATTGATCGTTTCACATGCATTCTGAAGGACACATCACATAGATGGTAATTCTTCTCAAAGATCTAAATTTGACTCAGGGCACCCAGTTTCTTTTCAAGAACTTTTTAGTGTGCAAAATAGGCATTCAGAGCTACCAGGCAATGGAGGAGCAGAAGAAAAGCAGATGCAGTTTCAGCACAGATGCCTCCACTTCAGCAAAAAGGAAATTTGGTGCATTATGAGGAAAGGAGCACTGGGATCAGAGGTGTGTTTCTATCCTACACCATTGACATTTTACCAGGCGTCCGGAAAACCAGGAAGAAAAAAATCAAGGGATGGCTGATGATTTTGATGATATTTGCTCCTAACATGCCTTTTCATCTATAGTTAGGCCCTGCTCTCATCCTGTCCACTTAATGTTGATACTGACTCAGAAGGACATATGGTTTTCTCCCTGGTAGAGTAATAGAACCAAATCTGGAATATTTTATGAACAGATGAGCCAAACCTTTACTATGTTTAGTTAGAAGGAAGTCTAGAAACTTTGTATCTCTAGCATCACCTTACCCGCTAATTAGTCAGCCTTATCTATAAGACCATACAGAACTCTATCCCAGGACGGGGGAGGAGGTCAAGATAACCCAGGCCTGCAGGATGTGTCTGAAAAAGAATAGGTGAGGAACTCATGGTATGAATAGGTCCTTCGATATGTAAATGACTGATCTTAGTATGCATGCCTAAATTGACTATCGATGACCACCAGAAGACCCAGAAAGACCACCAGTAGAAACAAATGCGCATGCGTCAGGTAGATATACATATTTTAATGAGTCCCACGAAATGGCATAAATATGTTGATTCTTTCTTGGAAATCTAATGAATATGTGTATTCTGATTGTATATAACCCCTGTAGCTTGAACAATTCAGCATGCACACTAGGTGGAGCGATCCCCTGTGTGTCTGGCACCACAATTAAAGAATGCCTGCTTTCTAAAACTCCAAAGTGAGTCTTAGAGAGTTTCTTTGATTGACTTTTACAGTAACAGTATGGTCCATGCAATGAAATATTTCTGACTGACTTACCTCAGTAGTAACTGCTTCATCTGAGGGATTGATCAGGACTACAGTTTCTAAGACATTACTTCTATGGTGAAGAATTTTCTGACCTGCAAGCACAGAGAGAAAAAAAAAAAAAAAAAAAAAAAAAAATTAAATTGAACCAGCCATCCAGCATGGTTTAAACCAGCACTTTCCATGAGCTAGCTATATGTCCCACCATTCAGTAGCTCTCTGGTAACCAAGAGCATCACACACTGGCCACATCAGCTGAACTGGCTCATGTCTTCAGAAATATGATATCATGTTGTCCTGTAATGGAACAAACTCTCCCTTGGAAAAGAAGAGGTATTGTCTATGTTTAAATAAACATCCCTGTAATCAAGTATCACTTATGTAGTACAGGACCAAAAAAAAATGTTTATCATTTAACCTAGGCTCCCTTTGATCAGGGACAAAATACTCCTTCTGTAAGAAACAATAGAAAGTTGGAAAGAGAATGTAGCCTTAAGTTGTCCTTAGGTGACATGTGACAATATATGGATTAAAAAGGGTTAGGGTACTTCATCAGAAAAGATCACCATAGACCACCAAGGACCCCCAAAGAAAGGAAGACATGCACAGAAGGTCCTGAAAAGGAGCCAAGAAGTATGACGATAAATATAACTGGCATTAGGTGTGCTTGATTTGTGGAAAATCCGACAAGTGCCCAGGCTTAAATAAAAGCAATAGCTCTCTTGAGTGTGTGAGAATTGGATTATTGCACACCGGGCAAAGGATCTGCTTTTTCAGATGACAGTCCTAGGGGCCAGAAACTCCAGAAATTCAAGGCAATGAAAAAACCTGGCAATATCAATGGGTCCTGCCCCTTCTCCCTGACAGGAGGACTCCCTGTTACTCACCTTGGTCTCACTGAGCTGGTGCAGATCAGGGACTAGAGTAACTGTCACCAGCTGAGCATATGGCCCTGTATTTTTATGGACTTACCTACACCACAGATATAGCTGAGACTACACAGTCCTGTAACATGCACACGTGGTTTTAAATGAGGTTTTCCAGGAACTCTTAGCAGCTTAGCCACAGCAGCTGGAAAGTCAGCATGGGCTGCAAACTTCCCCTACAAGAAGCAAAGTGAATATTTGCAACATACACCCGCACCGCCTGTCAAACACAATTTGTGAGATGAGCAAAGAACAGGGGTTGTACCCCACTCCCCACCACCAGCAGCACAGTCCTGAATGGCACACGAGTGCTCCCCATCATGCATCATGGGAGCAATCTTAAGCCACGTAGCATCCCATGTAAATCCCACATGCCCAGACATACCAAATGAACCAGGTTAATTAAAACTACGGTGACAAAACTCCACTTTCAGCCTTACCCTCATACTGATTAATACAAGGACATTGTGAGAAATTCCTATCAGGCTGGTGGGATACTTACTCCACTGCCCTGCTGTACTGATTAATCTTTCTCCTACTTACAAAAACTAGAAAGAAAAACAAGTTGCTGGTATGTAAAGAATTCAGGTAGCTATTGTTTCACATTAGTAGAGTAAATTTAGTGAAACCTTAGGCCACAGCGTGAGCTCTGCATCACCTGAACCTGGTATGTAGTGGTGATTGAGCAACAGTGAGAGGCATTGTGTTGGGGGGCCTGGGTGGCACCGAAGGGGGAAGGGGGGGGGTGCTCGTTAAGGACGGCACCAGATCAGAGCCTGCACTAATAACAGAAGCCATCCTCCTTTGCAACAAAGAACAATTTGAAGGAACATAACGTATATGTGTTAAGAACTGAATGGGTTATAGAGGATGAAATGAAGACTGTACAGGTAGAAGAACCCTCGGAAATTTTTGAGTGGGGTCCCTCCTTGGAAGCACCCAGTTCAAGCTGATATATGGGTACCATTAAATTCTTGCTGCTTTAAATAAGAGTCGACTCTTTGAGTGAACTCTGGATGCCTGGGGAGACCCATTCTGCTAGGGGAAACAACGGGATCCCCTAACAAACTGTAACAAGCAATGATAGGCAACAAGAGTGAACAGACATGCAAAATACAGCTAGCTCCTGGATGAATAATATGCAGGCAATTTTGTTGCAGCCTCACAGCCCATTGGCTTTCATACTTAGTCTGTGTATTTAATAATGATATTCATCTGACTGGGATTTGATGCAAGAAAAACACAACGCTACACTTGACATTTTTTTTCTTACAGTAATTGGCAAGTCTTTATCAGCATGTCTTTCTGTGAGAACTGCAGTAAGATTAATTAGCAGCTGTGTTGTCATTGAGAAACTGGTAATTAGTCTGAAAACCAGAATAGCTTTCCCTTCCAAGTAAACTGCATTCCTGAAAAAAAACCAAGAGCAGTGTCAAGGCAGTCTGAGAGGGTGGGTAGCCAGCCTTTCCCACACAGCCCCTGTCCCTGCCTGCACCCCTCTTGCACCCCTCCTCCTCCTTGTCCTGCCTGCACCTATCCTCCTTGCCTTGAGCTCAGAGCTCAAATTTCAATGCATCTTTTGCTGTTGCTCTGGGGAAGCTCTGCATATATAAACACATGTTTATATAAGCATATAAGCTTATAATCAAATGACAGAAAGTAAATAAGACGGGGGGAAAAAAAGAATGTTCTCAAAATGTGAGATGGGTTTGCTGTTTATTGTCTTGTGTGTGACAATGCCTAGAGACTTGGGGCTAATGATCTAATTCATTTAAAGCTAGTTTTCTTAACATCTGTTCTTTTTGGTGTACTTATTTGAAAGGAGACAGACCGTATATTGTGAAAGGGAAGGAAGGCAGGTCTCCCTCTGTAGCATCCAGTTCTGGCATTAGCCTTTGTAATTCATTTTATTTTAATAGCTCTTCTTCCTTGTCTAACAGGAACACATACATAAGGCCACATTCAAAAAAACATCCAATTTCTCTGTTAATAGAAGATCCTCACGATCTGACAATTTAGTTAATCTGCACCCTCCCCCCCAAACGAAGAGATTAGGCAGAGTTTATTGAAACTAATCTTTATCACTGGAAAGGAAATAAAAGAAACTGTCTCCCTTTAGTTGCCATAGAAATTGCATATGTAATAGTTGGCAACAGACAACACAAACTTTGCTTCAGGCAAAACTAAGCTTCATATATAAATAGAAGTTCACAAATTAACATAGTTAGAAAAGAAATGGGCCTTGAATAGCAAGTCCTATGGCGACACAGCACCCCAGAAAGAATTGAGTCAGACAATGGGACTCATTTCTGAAACAACCCTATGGACACTTGGGCCAAAGAGCATGGTACTGAGTGGGTGTATCGTATCCCCTATCATGCACCAGCCTCCGGGAAAGTCGAGCGATACAATGGATTGTTAAAGGCTACACTGAAGGCAATGGGTGTAGACACTGTCTTTATCTCAACCCGCAAGCTTTCATTTCTTTCCTGATTCTCTCCCCTATCCCATAGAGGGAAGGGGGAGAGTGAGTGAATAGCTGAGTGGTGCTTAGCTGCCGGCCGGGTTAAACCACAACAGTCCCCCATGAGAACAAGCGCTGGCAATTGTGTGACTTCTGCCAGCTGCTTATAGAACGCCTCATCCTTCTCTTCATCCTGGTTTGGTGGTCTATAAAAGATCCGCACCAGAATGTCTGCCTTGTTGGCCTTTCCCCGATCCTTATCCCTAGTGACTCGACCTTATCATTTCCAGCCCCAAGCTTAACAACATCAAAACACTCTCTAATATAGAGAGCCACGCTACCACCCCTTCTTTGTTGCCTGTCCCTTCTGAAGTGCTTGTAGCCATCCACTGCAGCACTCCAGTCGTGGGAGTGGTCCCACCACATTTCAGTGAAGGCAACTAAGTTGTAGTTTGCCTGCCACACAATGGCTTCCAGCTCCTCCTGTTTGTTGCCCATGCTGTGTGCATTAGTGTAGATACACTTCAGCTGAGCCATTGCCTTCACCCCCAACCCTGGCATTGCTCCCCCAGACTCATCTCTATCGAGCCTCATTTCATCCCCGTCCCCCTTCATACCTAGTTAAAAGCCCTCTCAACGAGCCCCACCAGCTCCTGGGCTGGGATCCCTTTCCCCCTTTGAGATAGGTGGGACCCTTCTGCAGCCATCAGGCCAGGTGCCAAGTAAACCACCCCATGGTCAAAAAAACCCACAAAATTCCTGCAGTGGCACCAGCCTCTCAGCCATGTATTGATCAGCTGGGTTTTCTGGGTCCTCTCAGTATCCCTCCCTGCCACTGAAGGGATAGAGGAAAACACCAGCTGTGCTCCCACTCCATCTACTAACCGCCCCAGTCCCCTGAAGTCCCCTTTGATAGCCTTCAGGCTTCTCTCAGCAATTTCATCGCCGCCAGCCTGAATTATCACTAAGGGGTAATAATCGGAGGGGCGAACCAGGCCAGGAAGTTTCCTGGTAATGTCCCTGACCCAGGCCCCAGGGAGGCAGCAGACTTCCCTATGGGTAGGGTCAGGCCGACATATGGGGCCCCCTGTTCCCCTCAGAAGGGAGTCGCCTACAACAACTACTCTTCTTTCCTTCTTGGTGGAGGCAGTCTTGAGGCATGGAGTAAACTTCCTTGCCCTAGAAAACCTCCTGGGTGGTCCTTCCACCACATCCTCACCTACCCATTCCTCAAGCTCCAGAGCCTCAAACCTATTGTGTAAGGATACCTGTCATCTTAAGAGAAGGTTCAGTGGTGAAGAAATTTCCAGGGTGAAATATGACAGTTATGCATTGAATCTGTTCCATGATAGTCTCCTTGGCAACATAGCCTGCAACCTTAGGTATTGGTAGCATCAGGGAAGCTCGGTGTGCTGACTCTAAGAGATATAGCACGGAAGGTGGAGTGGAGACACCGCAGCCAGGCTCTGTGCTATCACTGCAGGGATGGGGAACCTGATGGTACCATGGAACTGATAGATTGCATGGCCAGCCCTCAGTCTAACTGATAACCGAGTCATGTCCTCTGAGTGAACTTTGCTCGTTATAATCGCATTATAATGCCAAAACACATCTCCATCCCAAAGGCTACCCACCTCCAAGGTGTGACCACCCCTCACTGAGCATGCGCTCTGAATTTCTCTGAGCCTATACCTTTAAACAAATGCGAGAAAAAAATATACCAATCGACGAAGACACGTATGACTGGAGTCACTCGAGCTCCACCTAAAAGTAAGAAAATAGTATAAAAATGGCTCAAGAGAAGGAAAATGTAGGGGAAGACACCATCACAGATAAGTTGTAAGGACATCGCTGACTTTGGGGATCAGTCAACGGGCTGAACATCTCTTGGGGCGCCGGGACTCCTATTGGGTGAGATTTGAACTCTCGGTTATACCAAGTGCTTCCCTGGGAAACCTAACATTCTCCATAGAGTTGTTTCATAAGTTAGTACATGTGTAGTTGGTTGTGTTTTTCATATTCTGGGTATTTGCACATGCTTTGCAGACAGTGCATTTATCGCAGGCAAACCAAAAGAACCTGTACTCCTGTTGCTTCAATAAACTACACCAGTCATTTACTAGACTGAAAGTGTATCACGCTATTTGTGCATCCGTAATCGTGATAATTTAATATAATTTAACATATTGAATGCGACCGGACTTATAGTGTCAAATTGGGCATCACTCGGAATCTAAGCCCAGCCACCCTCAGCCCCTCTGATATCTGAGGACAAGCTGGAAGGCAAGGGGGTTTAGGTCCTGCCAAACTTCCTTACCCTTTAACACAACAACAGGGAAGGTCTTTGTGGGTGATGTCTTAATTGTAGGCCATCTTGTGCACAGTGATCATGAGATGAGAGAATTCTTGATCTTTGGGGAAGCAAGTAGGACAGTCAGCAGAACTGCTACTTTGGATTTTCGGAGGGCAGAATTGGCCTATTTAGGGACCTGGCTGATGGGTTTAGAACACAGTTCTAAAGGGCAAAGGAGTCCAGGAAGGTTGGACCTTCTTCAAGAATGAAATCTGGAAGGCACAGGAGCAGCCTGTCCATATATGTTGAAAGACAAGCTGGTGGGGTACAAGACCAATGTGGCTGAACAGAGAGTTTCTTCTGGAACTCAGGGAAAAAAAAAAAAAAGAGAGAGTTTATGACCTTTGGAAGAAGGGGCAGGCAACTCAGGAGGACTACAAAGATGTTGTGAGGTTTTGCGGGGAGGAGATTAGACGGGGCAAAGCCCAGCTACAGCTTAACTTGGCCACTACAGTAAAAGACAATGAAAATGTTTTTATAAATACATAAACAAGAAAAGGAGGACTAAGAAGAATCTCCATCCTTTATTGGATACAGGAGGAAACATAGTGACGAGAGATGAGGAAAAGGCTGAGGTAGTTAATGCCTTCTTTGCTTCAGTCTTTAATAGTAAGACTAATTGTTCTGAGGGTACCCAGCCCATTGAGCTGGAGGACAGGGGCAGGGAGCAGAATGAAGCCCTTATAATCCAAGGAGAAATGGTTAGCAACCTACTACACCACTTGGACACCCACAAATCTATGGGGCCGGATGGGATCCACCCAAGGGTGCTGAAGGAGCTGGCAGAAGTGCTCACCAAGCCACTTTGAATAATTTACCAGCAGTTCTGGCTAACTGGGAGGTCCCAGTTGACTTTAGGGCTTTAAACTAGATTTGAAGGGGGAAAGGGGTAAAACCAGGCTTGACAGAGACAAACCTGGGGGTGACATGAAAATGGTTAAGGGATGGTGTGCTAGCAAGGTCCATTGGTCTGCTGTCCCAGTTGAGGTAGGGGATGGAGAGCCCTGTGGCAGCAAAGACACAAGAGACATTGATGGGTTAGAAATCACAAAAGTACCTGGTAAGGGTCTTGCAGGAATTAGGGCTTCTCCCCCCAAAAAGGTGGTGGGTTTGCTAGCCCAACCTAAGTGCATCTATCTACACCAATGCACGCAGTATGGGCAACAAACAGGAGGAGCTGGAAGCCATTGTGCAGTAGGGAAGCTATGACATAGTTATCATCGAAAAATGGTGGGATGGCTCCCACGACAGGAGTGCTGCAATGGATGGCTACAAGCTCTTCAGAAGGATTAGGATAGGAAGGAGAGGTGGGGGGGGGGGGGGTAACCCTGTACGTTAGGGAGTGTTTTGATTGTCTAGATTTGAACAATGGCGATGACAGGGTGTATTGGGTTTACGTGGCAAGGTTTTGGTAGCAGGGGGCTGCAAGGGTGGTCTCTGTGGGAAGAGTCCAGAAGCTGCTCCATTGTTAGACAAGAGCCAGTTTTTTTCAGCTGGTTCCAAAAGGAACCCGCCACTGGCCAGAGCTGAGCCAATAAGGCATGTTGTTTGCACCTCTGTGGGAGTATATTTATTAAAGGGGAAAAAAAACCCTGCTGCACAACAGCAGCTGGGAGGGCAAGGAATGAACAACAGCCCTGCAGACACCAAGGTCAGTGAAGAAGGAGGGGGAGGAGATGCTCCAGGTGCCGGATCTGAAATTCCCCTGCGAACTTTGGAGAGGATAGTGGTGGAGCAGGCTGTCCCCTGTAGTCCATGGTGAACCATAGTGGAGCAAATTTCCATGCTTCATCCTGTGGAGGAGCCCACGGTGGAGCAAGTAGATCTGACCTGAACGAGGCTGCGGCCTGTGGAGTACCCCTGACGGAGCAGACTCTGGGCCATACCTGTAGCCCATGGAGAGGAGCCCACGCAGGAGCAGGTGAACTGGCAGGAGCTGCTGCCCGTGGGGAACCCATGTTGGATCAGTTTGCTCCTGAAGGATGGACTTTGTGGTATGGAGCCATATTTGGAGCAGTTCTTGAAGAGCTGCTGCCTGTGGGAACTGATCCATGTAGGATCAGTTAGGGAAGGACTGTATCCTGTGGGGGGGACCCCACACTGGAGCAGGGGAGGAGAGTGTTTGTGAAGGAGCGGCAGAGATGAAGGGATACAGACTGACCACAACCACCATTCCCCGTTCCTTCACGCCACTTAGGAGAGGACGTAGAAGAGGGTTGATGGGAGGAAGGTGTTTTTAATTTGGTTTTAGCTTCTCACTGCTCTAGCTTGTTAGTAATAGGTAATAAATTTTATTAATCTCCCTTTGCTGAATCCATTTTGCCTGTGACGATAACTGTTGAGTGATCTCCCTGTCCTTATCTCAACCCTTGAACCGTTTTCATCATATTGACACTCTTCAAGAAGGAAATCCTAAAGGTGCAGGAGCAGGCTGTCCCCACATGCCAAAAGGTGAGACAGCGTGGAACAAGAATGGCCTGGCTGAACAGAGAGCTGTGGCTAGAGCTCAGGAAGAAAATGATGGTTTATGAGCTTTGGAAGAAGGGGCAGGACACTCAGGAGGACTACAAAGATGTTGTGAGGCTGTGCAGGGACAAAATTAGAAGGGCCAAAGCCCAACTGGAGCTCAATCTGGCTATTGCTGTTAAAGACAATTAAAAATGTTTTTATAAATACATAAGAAAAGGAGGACTAAGGAGAATCTCCATCCTTTGTTGGATGTGGGGGGAAACATAGTGGCAAGAGATGAGGAAAAGGCTGAGGTACTTAAGGCCTTCTTTGCCTTAGTCTTTACTAGAAAGACCAGATGTTCTCTGGGTAGCCAGCCTGTTGAGCTGGTCTGATAGGGATTGGGAGCTGAATGAAGCCCTTATAATCCAAGGGTTAGTGAGCTGCTAAACCACTTAGATGTACAAAGTCTATGGGGCTGGAAGGGATCCACCTGAGGGTACTGAGGAAGCTGGCAGAAGTGGTCACCAAGCCGCTTTCCATCATTTGTCAGCAGTCTGGGCTATCAGGGGAGGTCCCAGTCGACTGGTGGCTAGCAAATGTGACGCCCATCTACAAGAAGGGCCAGAGAGAGGATCTGAGAAACTACAAGCTTGTCAGTCTGACTTCAGTTCTGGGGAAACTCATGGAGCAGATTATCCTGAGTGCCATCACGTGACACCTACAGGGCAACCAGATGATCAGGCCCAGTCAGCATGGGTTTATGAAAGGCAGGTCCTGCTTGACTCACCTGATCTCCTTCTATGACAAGGTGATGCCCTCAGTGGACGAGGGAAAGTCTGAGG
>MU012862.1:74765-95495 GCA_011074415.1 Stictonetta naevosa | reverse complement strand
CTGTAGAGTGCGATAAGGTCGCCCCTGAGCCTCCTCTTCTCCAGGCTAAATAGTCCCAGCTCCCTCAGCCGCTCCTCGTAAGACTTGTTCTCCAGACCCTGCACCAGCTTCATAGCCCTTCTCTGGACTCATTCAAGCACCTCCATGTCCTTCTTGTAGTGAGGGGCCCAAAAGTGAACACTGTACTCGAGGTGCGGCCTTACCAAAGCTGAGTACAGGGGGATAATCACTTCCCTGGACCTACTGGCCATGCTGTGTCTTATACAAGCTAGGATGCTGTTGGCCTTCTTGGCCGCCTGAGCACACTGCTGGCTCATATTCAGCTGATTATCAACCAAAACTCCCAGGTCCTTCTCTGCCAGGCAGCTTTCTAACCACTCATCTCCCAGCCTGTAGCTCTGCTTGGGATTGTTGTGCCCCAGGTGGAGGACCTGACACTTGGCCTTGTTGAACTTCAAACAGTTGGCCTCGGCCCAACGGTGCAGCCTATCCAGATCTTCCTGCAGAGCCTTCCTACCTTCGAGCAGATCAACACACGCACCTAACTTGGTGTCATCTGCAAACTTACTGAGGGTGCACTCGATCCCCTCATCCAGATCATCGATAAAGATGTTAAAGAGGACTGGCCCCAGTACCGAGCCCTGGGGGACTCCACTAGTGACCGGCCTCCAACTGGATTTGACTCCATTCACCACAATTCTCTGGGCCCGGCCATCCAGCCAGCTCTTAACCCAACGAAGCGTATGCCAGTCCAAGCCATGAGCAGCCAGTTTCCTGAGGAGAATGCTATGGGGAACGGTGTCAAAAGCCTTACTGAAGTCAAGGTAGACCACATCCACAGCCTTTCCCTCATCCACTAACCATGTCACCTTGTCATAGAAGGAGATGAGGTTCATCAAGCAGGACCTGCCCTTCATAAACCCATGCTGACTGGGCCTGATCACCTGCTTGCCCTGCAAGTGCCGCATGATGACGCTCAAGATAATCTGCTCCATGAGCTTCCCTGGCACTGAGTTCAAACTAACAGGCCTATAGTTCCCTGGGTCTACCTTGTGGACCTTCTTGTAGATGGGCGTCACGTTTGCTAGCCGCCAGTCAAGTGGGACCTCCCCTGATAGCCAGGACTGTCGATAAATTATGGAAAGCGGCTTGGCCAGCTCTTCCGCTAGTTCTCTCAATACCCTCGGACTGTTCTCTCAATACAATGGACTGTTAAAGACTACACTGAAAGCAATGGGTGCTGGGACATTCAGAAATTGGGATACACATTTGACAAAGGCCACCTGGTTAGTCAATACTAGGGGATCTGCCAACCGAGCTGGACCTTCCCAATCAAACCTGCTACGTACAGTAGAAGGGGATAAAGTTCCTGTAGTGCATGTAAGAAACATGCTGGGTAAAAGAGTCTGGGCTATTCCTGCCTCAGGAAAAGGCAAACCCATTCGTGGGATTGCTTTTGCTCAGGGACCTGGATGCACTTGGTGGGTAATACAGAAGAATGGGGAGGTCCGGTGTGTACCTCAAGGGGATTTAATATTGGGTGAGAATAGCCCATGAGTTGGGTTGTATTATGTTAATTATTATATAATACTGTGTGTCATCACTACCATAGATGAAAATGGTGATTAATTAGAATGTATTGGAAAGAGTGTAACCTGAGCATGACATAAATGGTATGGAATAAGGGGTGGATATATGTCCTGGTTTCAGTTAGGATAGAGTTAATTTTCCTCCTAGTAGCTGGTAGGGTGCTATGTTTTGGATTAGGATGAGAAGAGTGCTGATAACATGCTGATGTTTTAATTGTTGCAGAGCAATGCTTACACTAAGCCAAGGACTTTTTGTTCTGTCCTGCCAGCGGGCAGGCTGGGGG
Organism: Stictonetta naevosa; assembly: GCA_011074415.1. Classification (NCBI taxonomy): domain Eukaryota; kingdom Metazoa; phylum Chordata; class Aves; order Anseriformes; family Anatidae; genus Stictonetta; species Stictonetta naevosa. The sequence goes on along the minus strand of MU012862.1, from coordinate 93,622 downwards.
TGCAGCAAGAGCTGGGAGGGGACAGACCCAGGACAGGTGACCCAAACTGGCCAAAGGGGTATTCCATGCCATCTGACGTCATGCTAAACAATATATAGGGGTGGCTAGCCGGCCGGGGGGGGAGGGCGGCTGCTTGGGGATGGGCTGGGCATTGGTCAGCAGGTGGTGAGCAATTGCATTGTGCATCACTTGTTTCGTACACACTATTATTATTATTATTATTTCCTATCTTAATAAACTGTCTTTATCTCAACCCACAGGCTTCAGTTTTTCTCGTTTCTCTCCCCCATCCCAGAGAGGGAGGGGGGAGAGTGAGCGAACGGCTGTGTGGTGTTTAGCTGCTGAATGGATTAAACCACAGCAAAGTGTTGTGAAGTATTAGATCAGGCTGCCCAAGGAAGTGGTAAGTCACCATCCTTGGAGGTCTTCAAAAAAACGTGTAGATGTAGTGCTTAGTGACGTGGTTTAATGGTGGACTTGGCAGTGCTAGGTTAAAGGTTGGAACAGATGATCTTAGATGTCTTTTCCAACCTAAATGATTTTATGGAGCAGGCCGTCCCCATGTTCCGAAAGATGAGACAGTGTGGAAGAAGAATGGCCTGGCTGAACAGAAAACTGTGGCTAGAGCTCAGGAAGAAAAAGAGGGTTTAAGACCTTTGGAAGAAGGGGCAGGCCACTCAGGAGGACTACAAAGATGTCATGAGCAACTGTGTTGTGCATCACTTGTTTTGTACGCATTATTATTAGTAGTACTATTAGTATTTTCTTTCTTTCTTTCTTTTCTGTCCTAATAAACTTTCTTTATCTCAACCCACGAGCTTTTAATTTTTTCTGATTCTCTCCTCCATCCCACTGTGGGGGAGGAGGGTGAGCAAACAGCTGTGTGGTGCCTAGCTTCCAGCCGGGTTAAACCACAATACCAAAGCAACTATTATCAGGTCCAGTCACTGTTCCGTAACCTGGATTGTAAGAATGTAGAACTAGTATTATCTTTTGTGTAGAATATTCTGGAATATAAAGTACTTGGATGTGGTAGTCAAGGTGCCAATGGGAACTGGGCCAAACTGGCAAAAAGAAGAGGAACACTGATGTCTGAAGGTGGAGTTTGCTCATTATAATGTCATTATAATTCTAAAAAACACACCCACAGGTCAGAATGACCCCAGCCCATGTGAGGACCCTTCCCCTGAGCATGTGTTAATTTTCTTGGTAAGATTGTGCAACTATATGTAAATCACTAACCAGTTAGAATTTAGTGGGATGTACTAATATGACAATGACTGCATAAAATTGTATAAAAGCCCAGAGTCAGGCCAGCTTTGTGGAAAACTACCTGATATCCAGACTTGTGCAACTCTGAAATAAACAATAGCTTATCACACACTGATAATCCAAATGAATCCAAACATTTTATCGGACAACAGTTTCATGAAAACTTGAAATTGATTTCACTACAAGGGCTTCCTTCTGATAAAACTTCAGAGCAGTCTCTATTTGCAGTTATCAGTAACATGGTCCTTTGTCACTTCTTGAGAAATTAAAAAAAAAAAAAAGTCTTCTATTAAAAGCATTTACAATTTTTTAGAAGCAACACAGACTTACTGCTCAGGTTGATATTCTGTGATGATTAGCTGGAATGAAGGAGTCTCCAGGGGAACAATTTTATCAAACAGAAAGGAAGTATCACTGTGGGTGCAGAAAGTAGCAGCAGCATTTCACAACCTGGCAAGAGACTGCAACTTACTAAACTTTAGATGGAGTGAGAGGATTTGAGATGAATAGAAGATCTGGAGTTGCTTTAAATTAACTCTAGTGGATTTTTACAGCATATCTCTACACATTTGGCATTTTTGTGATGTCTCAGGGGAAGAAAGGAAGAAACTTCCAGGCTGGGACTGGAAGGCTGGGACTCCAGTGTGAACTCAAGTGAGAGGGATTGTGACCTGTTGGTGAGTCCACGTGGGAGCACATACAACCCAAAGTGTCTGTGGCCATGGATAACTCCATGCCACAGCAGGTACACCTTTTAGTGCCCGTGGCTATGGATAAGACGAATGCCAGAAATACCTTGAAGCACCTGTATCCGTGGATGAGTCCACGACACAGCAAGTGACCTCTGAAGGAACTGTGGCTTATGGATAAGGCCATGCCAGAGCAGGGGTGAGAGGAGGAATTTATTGCAATGTTAAACTCTATTGCCTGGTCTTAAGGGACAAGTGGTGGAGATTGTAATGGATATAACTTTAAATTGTTGTAACCCATGATCTGAGTTGCATGTTATAGGAAGTCCTACAGCAGGAACCACTCAAACCAATGGAGGATGAGCCTCACAAGAAGCAGTGCAAGTTCATTAGTGACACAACCTGAGTTGTCTTTGGCATCCAATAACTCCACACAACACACTGCCTCTCCTGTCCTGAGCAGCCACCATAACAGATAGAACCTAAGTCATGGACCAAAGGAAATCAGTGGACATTTTATGGACATTTCACAGGAGTGGTCCATAGAATAAAGGAATGATATATGTGTATAAATCAACAAGTGGTGATTAATTGGGATGTACTGGAAAGTGTGGGACCTGGGCATAATGTAGATCGTATGGAATAAGGAGTGGATATTGTTCTGCCCTGACAGCGAGGAGGCTGGGGGTGCACAAGAAGCTGAGGTGTGACACAGCCAGGACAGCTGACCCAAAAGTACCAAAGAAATATTACATACCATATGATGTAATGCTCAGCAATAAAAGCTGGGGGGAAAGAAGGAGGAAGGGGGGACGTTCGGAGTGATGGCGCTTGTCTTCCCAAGAAACCATTGCACATGATGAAACCCTGCTTTCCTGGAAATGACTGAACTTCTGCCTGTGGATGGGAAGTAGTGAATGAACTCCTTATTTTGCTTTGCTTGTGCATGCACCTTTTTTTTTTTACCTATTAAAGTGTCTTTAATTCAACCCATTAGTTTTCTCACTTTTACCTTTTTGATTCGCTCCTCCATACCACTGTGGGGGAAGTGAGCGAGTAGCTGTGTGGTTTACAGCTGCCTACTGGGAGGTTAAACCACAACAAGGTTAAACCCAAATTGTAAGCTGGAGGAATAGATAAATTTATAGCATTAAGCAAAGTAGTGGGTTTTACAGACTTACCAAAGCAAATTCTGATGTCATAAAAATTTGGAGTTCTTTATCCGCAAATGAAAGAAAAAGATTCACAGATTTAATAAGAGAAATGGCCATATAATGTTCAGGCACTGGACTATGAGAGCAGAACTTCAGAAATATTCTTCCAGGCATGCTCTGAAAGCCTTGCCAGTCATGCCATGGGGTGGGGTACAGAGGCTAATCAGTCAGTTTTATAACTAGCTGACATGATGGAGTCCATAACACAGGCTCCATTTACATCAGAGAAGATAGATTTACTGCCTCCAGAGTTCTGTTCTTAAATTTAAGCTGGGTGAAAGGAAGGAATAATATTTTTTCCAGCAATAACTCATATATATGTATGAATATTAGAGTACTTTACACATTTCTGGGTGAAAATAAAATCCATTCTTGCTAGGATGCTGTGTCAGCACTAGAGCTGTGAACAAAAAGTCAGCTCTACTAACATTGCAGAGCCCTTTGACAGTGACAAAGATTTGGAAGAGTGACACTGACTGTAAAGTGTTACTATTTTCCTTGTAATTCTTTAAACCTGTTTGCTCATAATTAGTTCAGATTCATATCTAACATAAAATGTTTTTTATAGAGAATTACGTGTCATCTATACAAAGTTCGGTTAATTTTTCTTGCATCTGATCTGCTGGAACACTGAACTGCACTGTGACTGAGAAACGTAAGTCCCCGTTCTACCTTTTCCCTCTCCCTACTTAAATTGAATTCATATTCAAGTTTCATATGGTTCAGCTGCAGCTTGATGACAGTTAAATGTTTTTCCTACCCACAGTTGACTTGAAACAATTTATTAACTACAAGTCCTGAGAGGCAATGTCCTGCAGCATTTTGTATTTTAGGATTTTTAAGCTCACTTTTATTTAATGAAATGAGACTAGTTGGATATAATTTCATTTTAGTTCTTGGATAAGTCCTTATCCATCAGATTTCATTTAAGTTTATACTTCCAGGTAATAACAAAACCCTGAAAAGAGAAAGCTAGGCAGAACATGATCGTGTAGCCTGAACACTAACTGCAGGATTCAGCCTCCAGTTACTATACACGAACCCAGTCAAAGAATCATAGAATCATAGAATCATTAGGGTTGGAAAAGACCTCCAAAATTATCTGGTCCAACCATCACCCAATGTCACTGTCCTGGTTTCAGTTAGGATAGAGTTAATTTTCCTCCCAGTAGCTGGTAGGGTGCTATGTTTTGGATTAGGATGAGAAGAGTGCTGATAACATGCTGATGTTTTAATTGCTGCAGAGCAGTGCTTACACCAAGACAAGGACTTTTCAGCTTCTCGCTCTGTCCTGCCAGCGGGCAGGCTGGGGGTGCAGCAGGAGCTGGGAGGGGACAGACCCAGGACAGCTGACCCAAACTGGCCAAAGGGGTATTCCATACCATCTGACGTCATGCTCAACAATATATAGGGGTGGCTAGCCGGGGTGGGGGGCCGGCTGCTCGGGGTTGGGCTGGGCATCGGTCAGCGGGTGGTGAGCAATTGCATTGTGCATCACTTGTTTTGTACATATTATTGTTATTATTATTATTTTATTTTTCTGTCCCTAATAAACTGTCTCTATCTCAACCCACAGGCTTCAGTTTTTCTCGTTTCTCTCCCCCATCCCAGAGAGGGAGGGGGAAGGGTGAGCGAACGGCTGTGTGGTGTTTAGCTACCGGCCAGGTTAAACCACAACAGTCACCCACTAAACCATGTCCCCAAGCAGCAAGTCCAACCTTTCCTTAAACACCCCCAGGGACGGTGACTCCACCACCTCCCTGGGTAACTCATTCCAATGCCTGACTACTCTTTCTGAAAAGAAATGTCTCCTAATATTCAACCTAAACCTCCCCTGGCAGAACTTGAGGCCATTCCCTCCAGTCCTATCAACTAGTTATCTGTGAGAAGAGGCCTACCGCCAGCTCCCCACAACTTCCTTTCAGGTAGTTGTAGAGAGCAATGAGGTCTCCTGTGAGTCTCCTCTTCTCCAGACTAAACAACCCTAGTTCCCTCAGCCACCCCTCATAAGACTTGTGTTCCAGGCCCTTCACCAGCTTCGTAGCCCTTCTTTGGATATGTTCCAGGGCCTCCATGTCTTTCTTGTAGTGAGGGGCCCAAAAATGAACACAGTACTTTAGGTGCAGCCTCACCAGAGCAGAGTACAAGGGGACGATCATCTCCCTGGTCCTGCTGGCTACACTATTCCTGATACAAGCCAGGATACCATTGGCCTTGGCTGCCTGGGCATACTGCTGACTCATGTTCAGGTGAGCATCAATCAGCTCCCCCAGATTCTTTTCCTCTGCACAGCTTTCCAGCCACTCTGCCCCAAGCCTGTAGCGTTGCATGGGGTTGTTGTGGCCAAAGTGCAGGACCCAGCACTTAGCCATGTTGAACCTCATCCCATTGGCCTCTGCCCAGGAATCCAACCTGTCAGGTCCCTCTGCAGGGCCTTCCTACTCTCGGGCAGAACAACACTTCTCCACAACTTGGTGTTGTCTGCAAACTTCCTGAGGGTGCACTCAATTCCCTTGTCCAAATCATCAATAAAGATATTAAAGAGGATGGGCGCCAACACCGACCCCTGGGGAACACCACTCATGACCATTTGCCAGCTGGATTTCACTCCATTCACCACCACTCTCTGGGCCTGGCCATCCAGCCAGTTTTTATCCCAGCAAAAAGTGTACCTGTCCAAATCATGGGTGTCCAGCTTCTCCAGGAGAATACTGTGGGAGACCGTGTCAAAGGCTTTGCTGAATTCTAGGTAGACTATGTCAACAGCCTTTCCCTCATCCACCAGGTGGGTCACCCGGTCATAGAAGGAGATGAGGTTGGTCAGGCAGGACTTGCCTTTCATGAACCCATGCTGGCTGGGCCTGATCCCCTGGTTGTCCCGTATATGCTGCCTGATTGCATTCAAGATGACCTGTTCCATCACCTTTCCTGGCACCGAGGTCAGGCTGACAGGCCTGCAGTTTCCTGGGTTCTCCTTACAACCCTTCTTATAGATGGGCCTCACATTAGCAAGTCTCCAGTCATCCAGGACATCTCCAAATGACCATGACCGCTGATAGATGATGGAAAGCAGCCCAGCAATCACATCCGACAGCTCCCTCAGCACTCTCGGATGGATCCCATCTGGCCCCATGGACTTGTGACCATCCAGGTGGAGCAGCAGGTCTCTAACTGTTTCCACCTGAACTGTGAGGGGTTTCATCTGCTCCCCATCCCAGACTTCAAGGTCGGGCAGCTGAGTACCCCGATGATAAGTGATCTGGCTAGTAAAGAGAGATGTAAAGAAGACATTAAGAACCTCAGCCTTTTCCTTATCCTCAGTAGTCATGTTCCCCCCTGCGTCCAGTAAAGGATGGAGATTCTCCTTGGCCCTCCTCTTGCCGTTAATGTATTTATAAAAACATTTTTTGTTATCCAGTCCATCAGTCCTTGCTCAGGACACTTGATTTAGATTAGAAGTTAGGAGGAAATTCTTCACTCAGAGTGGTGAGGCACTGGAACAGGTTGCCCAGAGAGGTTGTAGATGCCCCATCCCTGGAGGTGTTCAAGACCAGGTTGGATGAGGCCCTGAGCAACCTGATCTAGTGGATGGCATCTCTGCCTATGGCAGGGGGTTTGGAACCAGATGATCTTTAAGGTCCCTTCCAACCCAAGTCATTCTATGATTCTATGCCACCGTCCAGGGCCGAGAAAATAAACAACACTGGTTGCGCCTCTGTGAGAGCATATTTAAGAAAGGGAAAAACTGCTGAGCAACAGAAGCTGGGAGAGAGAGGAGTAAGAAACAACCTTGCAGACATCAAGGTCAGTGAAGAAGGAGTGGGAGGAGGTGCTCGGGGCTCCAGAGCAGATTTCCATGCTGCAGCCCATAGAGGAGCCCATGGTGAAGCATGTGGATCTGACCTGAAGGAGGCTGTGGCCCATGGAGAGCCCCCACCAGAGCAGACTCCGGGCCAGACCGGTAGCCCATGGAGAGAAGCCCACACGGGAGCAGGTGATCTGGCAGGAGCTGCTGTCTGTGGGGGACCCAGTTTGGAGCAGTTTGCTCCTGAAGGATGGACACCATTGTGCTGACCCATATTTGGAGCAGTTCTTGAAGAGCTGCTGTCTGTGGGAAGCCCATGCAGGATCAGGTCAGGAAGGACTGTACCCCATGTGAGGGACCCCACCTTGGAACAGGGGATGATAGTGACCTCCATGAATCAGGGGTGGAGACGAAGTGTTATGGACTGACCACAATCCCCATTCCCCTGTGTCGCTCGGGGGTAGGACATAGAAGGGGCTGCAAGGGGGACAAGGTGTTTTTCGTTTGTTTTTAGTTTCTCACTGTTCTAGTCTGTTAGTAATAGGCAATAAATTATATTAATCTCCCTAGTGCCGAGTTCATTTGTCCATGACGATAACTGTTGAGTGATCTTCCTGTTCTTATCTCAACCCTTGAGCCCTTTTCATCATATTTTCTCCCCCTTTCCCTTTGAGGAGGGGGAGTGAGAGAGCAGTTGTGGTAGAGTTCAGCTGTGTATCAGGATAAATCTACCACAGAGTCCAACGACTGGAGTGCTGGGATGAAGGGCTACAGGCTATTCAGAAGGGATAAGTGGTTTCTGCACCTGGGATGGAGTAATGCCAGACACAGGTACAGACTGGGAGACGAGTGGCTAGAGATCAGCCCTGCAGAAAGGGATATGTGGGTGTTGGTCGACAGTAGGCTCAACATGAGTGAGCAGTGTGCCCTGGCAGCCAAGAGGGCAAACTGCATTTTGGGATGCATTAAACACAGCATAGCCAGCTGGTCAAGAGAGGTGATTATCTCACTACATTTAGCATTGTTGCAGCCTCACCTAGAGTATTGTGTGCACTTCTGGGCTCCACAATATAAAAAGGATGTTAAGATACTTGAAAGCATCCAGAGGAGGGCAACAAATGGGTAAAAGGGCTGCAAGGCATGTCCTATGAACGAGTATGAGGACACTTGGGTTGTCTAGTCTGGAGAAAAGGAGGCTAAGATGCAACCTCATTGGAAATGTAGTCCACTAACTTCTTCAGTACTCTGGGGAGAATCCCATCAGGCCCCATGGACTTATGAACGTTGAGCTGATATAACTGGTCCCATATAATTTCAGTGACCATAGATGGAAAGTCACTGCTCCCTCAGTCACGGTCCTCCAACTCTGAGGACTGGGCAGCCCAAGATCTGTCATTACTATTAAAAACTAAGGCAAAAAAAGAAGCAAAACATTAAATGCCTCTGCCTTTTCCTCATCCCTACTTGTTAGGTGACCATCTGCTTCAAGTATCAGTCCAATGTTTTCCTTTGACCTCCTCTTGCTGTTGACGTACTTGAAAATGTCTCTGTTGTCTGACACCACAGTGGCCAGCGTCAACTCAAGTTCAGTTTTGGCTTTTCTTGTTTTCTCTCTGCAGATGCAAACTACAGCTCTGTACTCTCCCTCTGAAACCAGACCTTGCTTCCAGGTCATATATTTACTTTTTCTGCCATAGTTTCAAGAGAAGTTCCCTGTTCAGTCTTCTGCCCCACTTGCTTGACTTGTGGCACAGTGGGATTGCCTGCTCCTGGGCCTTTAAAAGGTGATTCTTGAAAAGTGACCAGTTCTCATGGACCCTTAAACCCACTGATTCCCAGGGGACACTGCTAACTAGCTCCCTGAGAAGCTTAAAGTCTGCTGTCTTAAAGTCCAGGATGGCAACTCTGATGACTTTTTTTCTCCTTACACCAAAAATTTTGAATTCAACTAATGCATGATCACCGTGGCCAAGAGAGCCACCTACCGTCACATCTACCGCAAGGCCTTCCCTATTCTCAAACAATGGGTCTAGGAGGGCTCCTTTCCTAGTTGGGTCACTGAGTACTTGTGACAGGAAGTTATCTTCAACATGCTTCAGGAATTTCCCAAACTTGCTGTGTTGGGTCTGTCTGGGATGGAGTCACCTTTCCCCACACAGTGCTGTGCTCTGCACTCGTAGCTGGAACAGCACTGGTATCATTCCAGTGTTGTGTCTATTGCTGCATAGTGCTGGCACAGCATCAGAACTCCCTCCAAGCCCCCAAGAGCCAGCAGACTGGGGGTAGGCAATTGATGGGGAGGGAACATCACCAGGGCAGCTGACCTAAACCGACCAAAGGGATATTACATAACACCTGATGTCACACTCAGCAATAAAAGGGGGGCTCTCGTGGGGGAGGGTGGTCCTCCTGAACAACCGCTACGCGTTTTGAGGCCCTGCTTCCCAGGACATGGCCGAACATCGCTCATTGATGGGAAGTAGAGAATATTTTTTTTTTCCTTTCTCTCTGTGCTTCCACGCAGCCTTGTTGTTTCTTTTGTTTCTTTTTTCTCCCCATTCCCTTTCCCTTTAATTAAATCATTCTCATCTCAAACCTCGAGCTCTTTGTGTTGACTTTTCTCCCCCTTCCTCTTTGAGGAGGGGGGGAGTGATAGAGCGGTTGTGGTGGAGCTCGGCTGCCCACTCAAATAAAACCACCACACTTGCTTGTTGCAGCAGTATAATATTTCCAGTTTGTCTGGGAAGTTTCCATCTCCCATAAGGATAAGGGAACCAGTCCCGAGATTCCCCCTAATTGCCTATAGAATAGCTCATTTGTGCCATCGTCCTGGGTGGGTGGTCGATAGTAGACACCCATGATGACATCTGCTTTGCTATTCATCCCCTTAATCTTCACCTCCAGTTGGACCAAAGGTCCCTTCCAACCTAAGCCATTCTGTGATTCATATGCTCATATTTACTCTATCCACTCCAAATGTCTAAGCACTTATCACTTACCATTGTCAGACTTGATGTTCATGCTGTTCTACATTCAGGTACATACTTACAGTCCCAGTAGCACCCTTCTTTTTGTCATTTGTATCTCAAAGAAAAATATTAATTGCCCATCTTAGTATCAGCTAATATATCAAACAATATGCTCATTTCAATCATTTAAGCTTAAAGAACTGCAGTACATTTTCAGCTTTCACAGTCAGTAAGTACTAGACTTTCTGAATCATGAATCATGGAAGATCTTGATTCTGGCTCTGAACAAGTTGTTCCACTGCTCTCCTATTCTCTGTTTATAAACCTGATCCCCAATTTCTGTCAGAGGAATCATAGTTATTTGGGCAGTCTGGTGGCTTGCAAGGACCTATCTTCTTTGGCCAAATCCATGGCAGCAATGGCTACCTGCAGCTCCTGGTGACTCAGAAGGAAAGAGGAAAGTGGCAAGAAGCCACTTTCCCTAGGAAGGTTTGGCTCTCTTATCTTACTACAGGGCTGAGGTGGGCCCTTCACTTTACATTCTGGAATTTCATTTCTGCTGCATCAATGACAATGAAATTTTGAAAATATTTGTGCTAAACTCTTACTAAAAATTTCATCTTTTTGCTACTCTTTCCTTGTCTCTTTTCTGTCTTAATTGCAGTTTTCAGGGAAAATGCTCCCCTGAGAACTATGTAACTGATACAAATGTGCAACATGAACAAGAAACACAAGAGCAGCATGTGGTGCCCATTACTCCAGCACATATCAGATAAGTTGAGATGATGTAGATATCCAAGAAACCTTCTGGTTGCAGGTTCCCCAGAGGAGTAGACATGGTGTGGTGGTTTTACTCGGGTGGGCGGCTGAGCTCCACCACAACCGCTCTCTCATTCCCCCTCCTCAAAGAGGAACAGGGAGAAAATATGCTGAAAAGGGCTCAAAGGCTGAAATAAGGATGGGGAGATCGCTCAACAGTTATCATGACGGGCAAAACAGACTCAGAGTAGGGAGACAGTACGATTTATTGCCTATTACTAACAAGCTAGAGAAGCGAGAAACAAAGGAAAGAAACCAAAAGCACCTTGCCCACCCATCCACCCTCTTCCACCTCCTCCCCCCGAGCGGCACAGGGGAATGGGGGAATGGGGGTCATGGTCAGTCTGTAGCGCTTCTTCACCGCCGCCCCTTCTCAGTCACTCTCATCCCCTGTGCTGTGGGGTCCCTCCCATGGGATGCAGTCCTTGGTGAACTGATCCGGCATGGGCTTCCCACAGGCAGCAGCTCTTCAAGAACTGCTCCAGATATGGGTCTTTACCACGGGGTCCCTCCCTCAGGAGCAAACTGCTCCAACCTGGATCCCCCAGGGGCAGCAGCTCCTGCCAGGTCACCTGCTCCTGCGTGGTCTCCTCTCCACGGGCTACAGGTCCGGCCCGGAATCTGCTCCGGCGGGGGTATTCCACAGGCCGCAGCCTCCTTCAGGGCAGGTCCACCTGCTCCACCGTGGTCTCCTCCACAGGCTGCAGCGTGGAATCCTGCTCCACTGTGGTACTCCATGGGCTGCAGGGGGACAACCTGCTTCACCATGGTCCTCACCACAGGCTGCAGGGGACTTCTGCTCCAGCGCCTGGAGCACCTCTCCCCCTCCTTCTTCACTGACCTTGGTGCCTGCAAGGCTGTTCCTCACTCCTCACTCTCCCAGCCGCTGTGAGGCACAGCTTTTTTTTTTCCCTGTCTTAAATATGCTTTCACAGAGGCCCAAAACAACATCGTTTATTGGCTCGGCTCTGGTCAGCAATGGGGCCCTTACCTAACATGGGGCAGCTTCTAGATTCTTCTCACAGAAGCCACCCCTATGGTCCCCTGCTCCCAAAACCTTGCCATGTAAACCCACTACACATGGGTAGTATCAGCACATCAAACCACAGCTGCTACTACTACTTATGACCTAAATAAGTACTCATGCCTCAGATGTCCAGATCATCCTCCCTCACCCCTCTCCCTGAATAAACTGGGGAAAAGGAGGAATTTGTATGCATGTCCCTGAAAATGCCAAGTGTATGCTGACTGGTAAACAATGCTTTTCTGATATTTTTTAAATGGAACTGAATTTTTACACTGTGTTCAATATGGAAATTGTGGGGGCAGCAAAAGGAAGATAAGATTTGGCACATTTAACTTATATCTGAAAAAGCCTTTATCTAAGGAAAAAAATAAACAAGGCATTTTAACAGAACATTAATTTTAAGCATGTAAGCATTCCTATGCAAGATTAGTGGCAGAATATATGTTCTCTCACTTGGGGACTTATTCCCTGTTTCTGCATTTTATTACTTTGTTAACAAATGCAGATTTTTTCATAATTAAACCAGCCATTTAAAATTCTGAAGTATGTGACTATGTCAAGATTTTCTGCACTTTCTCCCTAATTATCAGGTTAGTATAGTAGTAGAAGGGAGCTGTTAGCAAAGAAATAGGATAACGAAAAAACAACAACAAAGAAATAAACACAATACTGAATTATCTCTACCCTCGAATGTTAGTACACTGAGAAGTGGTCTGAACAGGTTGTCTGGCCATTGAAGAGCCACTCACTAGTAACATTTTAAAAGTATAAACTTTCTAAGTATTCTCCTATAGTACTGATTAACTTGAAAATGGTGTTTGAAGAGCACATGTAACATGGAGTATGTACTGCACTGATTTGTTTCATGACAACACAAAAGCAATTTCTATGTCTGAATTTGAGTATTGGCTATTAATAATTATTGCCTCCAGGGAAAAAAATCTATATTTAGAAACAGCAATATTTCCCTTGGGCTGATATAAGGGAAATAACAGGCCTTCAGTGATTCTCTAAGTATATTAAAAGGTAAATCTTTCAAAATTAGGTGGAGAATACTGGAAAAGAACCCTTACTAGCTATTGGAGCTCTGTGCTTAATTTTGCATTATTATTTTTGTTTAAATGAGAAAAATAATCCAGCAAAAATTAAATGAACAATTTTCACATGAATGCCTCTGGGCATTATTAAGATTCATAGTATTAAATGTCATTCTGTTTCATAAGAAATGGATCTGAACAAGGTAGTAAATACCTACTACCTTTATAATGGAGACAATATTTTGCATTACCAGTGTTTCTGAAACAGGATGCCTGAACTGATATTTTCCCTAAATACATAGCCACGACTTCAATGCTCCATCATTTTCCAGTGGCAGCATCCATACTCCTATACTTTAGCAGCAGGTAAAATAACCCTGATTAAATTAATCAGTGTCTTCAGCTACTGTGTGTGCTTATTATAAACCCTCTAACATTGTATTTTCTGAAGATATATCCTTAAGTGCAATGATTGTAGTTGTTTCATTAGCAAGTATGTTTATTAACAGTAAGCAAGCATCACTAGTATTGCCAAGTATTACTAAGTATCACTAGAGGTGGCAACAGCAGCAATTGCTGTGTGCTGGGAAGAGTGTGAGGCTCGCAAGGTCCCATGGGTTGTCTGAGGGGATTTCTGGGCCCTGACACCCTCGGGCTGTGTGTGCTGTCTGTGTGAAGGTGCTGGCTGACAGACAACTGGTCTCGTGGGAGGGCCAAGCGAGAATTGGGCAGTGCTGGCTGACTGTGCAGCCAGTTCAAAGTACGGGAAACCATATATAACTTACCCCTAGGGAGCACCAGTGACTAAGAACAACACAAACATGGCATGCAAACAGGAATATGGCAGTTTGCACGGCAGTTTGTTCAAGAAAGGTAGTGTACTATGCCGGTAGGTGGGCTACCATCTCCCCCTCTCACCAGCAGGCTTAGACTGAAGCCTTGAAGGTCTCTCTGGACTCCTGTAGCATGTGTGAACCTACCAAGCACCTTGAGATCTCCAGGGAATTATCAGGGCTGATTAAGCAGTGCTCTGAGATCTTTGGAAGAATAGTAGTTGAGATCAGGCAAGTGCTATGCTCTGCAGCATCCAGGAACCATCTCCCTAGCCAGGCCAGCCTGGGATGAGTGGAGGTGGCCATCCAGAGCTTCCTCTTAGGGAGGCTGTTGTCCATGTGGATGGCTGCAACATCTGCAGCTCACACTCCTGGGTGAAGGAGGATGGGAGCTCCACCTGTACAAGGCGTGCACTGGTGGAGTCAGGCAGCAGGTGGGAGAACTACAGGAGGAAGTCAGCAGGTTACAATGCATTAAAGAAGGAGAATAAGAAATGGAGTATTACTTGAGGCGTTGCACAGAGAATTACTAGGGCCCTGTTGCACTGACCTCCAAGGAGTAGCAGACAAAAAACATCAACAAGACACAGATAGCACCTTAGAAAAGGAGGTGTCACAGTCTCTTGTAACTCATGGCAACGGGATGATGATTCCCCTGTTTCCTCACAAGTACCAACCAACAACAAATATGAAGCTTTGGCAGTGGATGAAATCAAAGAGCAAGACTCACAGGGTGAAACAGCATCAGCTATGCATGCTAAAAGTCACAGAAGGAAATGGTGATTACTGGTAGGGGGTGACTCCCTACTGAGAGGCACTGAGGTGCCTATCTGCTGACCTGATATGCAGTTAAGGAAAGCTGTAAACTGTTCAGAAGGAACAGGCAAGGAAGGAAAGGTGGGGGGTTTGCCCTCTATGCAAAAAAAAAAAAAAAAAAAAAAAAAAGGATTGATTGCACGGAGCCATCTTTGAATATCAGCAATGCACAGGTCAAGAGCTTGTGGATGAAGCCAACAAAGTAAACTTTGTGGTTGGTTTCTACTAGAGGCCTGATCAAGGAGAGGATGTTGATGAAGAGTTATTTCTTACACTTCAGGAAGCGTCACAATCACAGGCCCTGATCCCGCTAGGGGCCTTCAACGACCTGGACATCTGCTGGAAGAGTGGCACAACAAACTGCAAGAGTTCCAAGAAACTATTGTAGTGCTATGAGGAAAACTTCCTAGTACAGGTGATAGAGAGACCAAGCAGATGAGTGGCATTACTGGACGTGTTGCTGACCAATGAGGAAGGAAGAACTTATAAGAAAGGCCAAGTCTAGAGGTAGCCTGGGCTGCAGTGATCATGCCCTGGTAGAATTCTCAGTCTTGAGGGGTACAGAATGGAGAAAAAGTAGAGTTAAGACCCTAAACCTCAGAAAAGCAAACGGTTGGTTGTTCAGAGCAGTAGTGCGTGGGATCCCTTGGGAAACTGCCACAGATATAAAGGAATAATTGGGAGATGGGAGATATTTACTATCATTTTTCTTAGGGCACAAGAGCTCTCAATCCCGACACACAAGAAGTTGGGCAGAGGAGGCAGGAGACCAGTTTGTCTAAGTCAAGAGCTCTTAGCCAAACTAAAACACACACACACAAAAAAAAAAAAAGTGCATAGGCAGTGGAGGCAGGGATACACATCCTGGAAAGATTATAGGGGTATGGCCTGGGAGTGCAGGTAGGGGATCAGGAAAGCCAAGCCACAGCTGGAGCTGAACTTGGCTAGAGATGTGAAAAGTAACAAAAGGTTTCTTCAACTTCAACAGCAAAACAGCAAAGGAAAATAAAATAAACTGTACCACCTCCACCCCACCCCATGAGAAAAACAGGTGGTTTTAGTTTGCTTTTAGTTTCTCATTGTTCTAGTCTGCTAGTGATCGGCAATAAATTATATTAATCTCTCTACACTCAGTCTGTTTTGCCCATGACAGTAATTAATGAGTGATCTCCCTGTCCCTATCTCAACCCATGAGCCTTTTTTTCATTGTATTTTCTACCCCTGTTCCTTTGAGGAGGGGAGAACCACTGAACTAACCATCAGTGTGAAAACACCACATGCACTTTGGGAACCATCTCTTTCAAACTATTAACAATTACACTTTTTACCTTTTCTCCTCTGAGTGCCCAACTGTAGAGGATACAGGGAGTGACACCTTCCCCTTCTCATTCAGGCCATTGACTCTGGCAATTCCAGAGTCACAGCTCATTATACTGTACTGGGGCCTGGGCTGAGCATATCAAGCAATAGCCAGCACCCTCAAGGGGAAGAGGTCTCTGGATTTGTGCAGAGTTTTGTTCAGGTCTACCTGGAGGTGTGCAAAACATTTGACACTGTCCCACACAACATTCTTGTCTCTCAGTTGCAGAGACATGGATTTGACAGATGGACTATGTGGTAGATAAGGAATTGGTTGGATGGTCAAACTCAAAGAGTTGCAGTCAACAGCTCAATGTCCAGGTGGAGATCAGTAATGAGTGGTGTTCCTCAGGGGTGAGTATTGGGACCGGCGCTGTTTAACATCTTTGTTGGCGGCATGGACAGTGGGATTTACTACACCCTCATCAAGTTTGTGGATGACAACAAGCTGTGCGGTGCAGTCAACATGCTGGAGGGGGAAGGAATGCCATCCAAAGAGACCTTGACATGCTCAAGAGGTGGGCCTGTGCAAACCTCTTAAAGTTCAACAAGGCTGTTGTGGTTTAACCCGGCTGGCAGCCAAACACCACACAGCCGTTCGCTCACCCTCCCCCCTCCCTCTCTGGGATGGGGGAGAGAAACGGGAAAGTGAAGCCTGTGGGTTGAGATAAAGACAGATTATTAAGATAGAAAATAATAATAATAATAATGTGTACAAACAAGTGATGCACAATACAATTGCTCACCACCCGCTGACCGATGCCCAGCCCAACCCTGAGCAGCCGGCCCCCCACCCCGGCTAGCCACCCCTATATATTGTTGAGCATGACGTCAGATGGTATGGAATACCCCTTTGGCCAGTTTGGGTCAGCTGTCCTGGGTCTGTCCCCTCCCAGCTCCTGCTGCACCCCCAGCCTGCCCGCTGGCAGGACAGAGCGAGAAGCTGGAAAGTCCTTGGCTTAGTGGAAGCATTGCTCTGCAGCAATTAAAACATCAGCATGTTATCAGCACTCTTCTCATCCTAATTCAAAACATAGCACCCTACCAGCTACTAGGAAGAAAAATAAATCTGTCCTAACTAAAACCAGGACAAAGGCCAAGTACAAGGTCCTGCACCTGGGTCTGGGCAATCCCAAACATGAATATTTGTATGTCAATTGAGTGGATACAAAGCAGTCCAGCAGAGAAGGACTTGAGGGTATTAGTTAGTGAAAAGCTCAACATGAGCCAGCAATGGGCGCTTGCAGCCAAAAAGCCACTAGTATCCTGGGCTGCATGAGAAGAACTGAGGCCAGAAGGCTGGGAGAGGTGATTTTCCCTCCTCTACTCTGCTCTCATGAGACCCCATCTGGAATACTGTGTTCAGCTCTGGGGTCCCGAGCACAAGAATGACATGGACTTGTTGGAGGGAGTCCAGAGGAGGGCCATGAATATCATCAGAGGACTGGAGCACCCCTCCTACGAAGACAGGCTGAGGGAGTTGGGGTTGTTCAGCCTCGAGAAGAGAAGGCTCTGGGGAGACCTTATAGCATCCTTTAGTACTTAAAGGGGGCCTACAGGAAAGATGGAGAGCGACTCTTTATCGGGGAGTATAGTGACAGGACAAGGGACAATGTCTTTAAAGTAAAAGCAAATACATTTAGATTAGACATTAGGAAGAAATTCTTTACTATGAGGGTGGTGAGGCACTGGAACAGGTTGCCCAGAGAAGTTGTGGATGCCCCATCCCTGAAAGTGTTCAGGGCCAGGTTGGATGGGACTTTGGGCAACCTGGTCTACTGGAAGGTGTCCCTGCCCATGGCAGGAGGGTTGAAACTAGATAATTTTTAAGGTCTCTTCCAACCCAAACCATTCTATGATCAACGTGGTTTATCAAAAGCATTTTTCATGCATAAGGAAAGCAAATTACTTAAACAATAAATAAGTATCTGAGATCTACAGCAGGTTGATCTATGTGATATATTTCATTAACATAATTCAAAACAAATTTATAAAAAACAAAAGACTATTTCAAGCTTTTATATATAAGAAGATATCATATAAGACAAGAAATTTCTTATATAAGAAATATAAGAAGAATGGTATTCTATAATACAGTTATTGAAAAAGTAAACAAAGATTTAAACTTATTTGGAAATTTAAAATGTACAAATAACTAATTAGTATTTTAAAATATTTAAATCTTCCACTTTAATAACTTCTTAGAATCTGAGCTTTGCAGCTACTAATAAGTTTAAAAATTCAACAACACTAGACAAATAATTATGAGTAACGCTACTAAATTAGTAGCTTGCTACAAGCATTAAATCCTATCCTTAGGTACTCTTGAAGACATTCCCTTCTATTGTCTATTTAAAGTATTGTTCATATAGAAAGTAATTTTGCATTCTCTTTCTCAGCTTGTCTAAACTCTATGCAGGTTCTAGAAGACTGAGAAAGTTTCAAGACAGAGTCTGAGGTTATGAAAGCATGCTGGATGGACATAATATCCATGCCAGGAAGTATGCTGGATGTTTCAAAGCCTCAAGATCAAAATCAAAACCCCTTCAGTTCATCTCTCTTTTTAGGGGACTGTCAGACTTTATCCCATATTTATTTCCCTCAAGTTCAACAATGGTGCCAGAAAAAAAAACAAAAAAAAAAACATGATTTGAACATAGAAAGATGAAAGCAAAAGCAAGGTTTCCCTTTTCCTTCTGTTAATATTTTTTCTAGTCTGTCATGTCTGTCATGTGTAGCCAGGCACAGTTTTCATGATGGCCATTTCCTCACACTTAGGGTGATCCAAGAAACTTCAGTCCTTTCCTGACAGTCTTTTGGAATGACTCATCCAACACTAGAGTGCTGCTCTTAATGGATACAGAAATAAATATTAAGAGACAAACCTTTCTGGAAGTGTGTACTGGCTCCAGCTGGGATGGAGTTAGCTTTCTTCACAACAGCCAGTAAGATGCTTGTATTTTGGATTTGTGCCTAGAACAGTGTTTATAATACACCAATGCTTTGACTATTGCTGA
>MU012862.1:54553-74665 GCA_011074415.1 Stictonetta naevosa | reverse complement strand
ATTTGGGAGGAAACAAAGCTGGGCCAGCTGACCGGCCAAAGGGATATTTCATACCATATACAATGCTCAGCAATAAAAGCTGGGGTAGAGGGAGAAGGTTGGGTTTTTGGTTTCCAAGGCAGCTATTGTTCATAGTCTACCTGGGCATTGGTCTGCCTTTGTGAGGTGGTGAGTGATTTCTTTTACTTCACTTGTTAGTTTTTCCTCCTTCCTTCACCTATTAAACTCTCTTTATCTTGACCCACAAGCTTTCTTGGTTTTGTTCTTTCTAGTCTCTCCTGAGGGGGAGGCTGGCAGGGGTGGGGGGAAGTGAGCAACTCTCTGTGTGCTTGGCTGTTGGCCAGGTTCACCCCAACATAAAGAGCTTACAAGAACTAGTAAAGCCTATTTGTGACTCAGGAC
The DNA here is from genome assembly GCA_011074415.1 of Stictonetta naevosa. Taxonomy (NCBI): domain Eukaryota; kingdom Metazoa; phylum Chordata; class Aves; order Anseriformes; family Anatidae; genus Stictonetta; species Stictonetta naevosa. The sequence continues at coordinate 74,263 of MU012862.1, read as the reverse complement.
TTGGAAGCCAAAGCCAGGATCCGTCTTTTTGCCAGAAGAGCTGCCATAAAATAGGAACAGATTCTAAAAGCTGCCTAGCTTGACAGGGGGAGTTGACTTGCAGTTTACAATCTCTATAGTCCATTAGAGTCACTGAAAGATTACACAGATGAAGATTACACCACTAAGAACATGGCTTGCCTCCTTGGAAAGATTTTTGTTGCTGTTGTTAAACAAAACCCTAAGCTTCGCAGAGTTCTGATAGGCAATCTTCCACATACAGCTATGCAGGAGGAAGACACACAGGTACACAGGAGAGGGACTCATCTCACCATTATTGAGAAGCTCTCAAGTACCAGAGTATATAAAGCTGCAACATCAAAATACTGAAATATACACAAATTCATTTCTAAATGAAATGCCTTAAAAAAAAAAAAAAAGAGAGAAAAAAAAACTTGTATGAGCAAGTTTTCTTGCATCAGCAACTAGCTTTGAATCATAGACTAATTCCAAACAGTAGAACAGACAGGAAACAGAAAAATAGAAAAATCATGTCTTGATGATTAGGAGTCTATGCTGTAAACAGACCCCACACATACAGCATGCAAATACAGGATATCAGGAGTATTGGCTTTTCCTCTTGACTCTAGAAACAGTTTACAACTAGTGTCTACAAGCCAAACATACCCATCATGTCTTTTTGGCAGGACCATCTGGGTGTTTGATGCAATTGCATGGATTTGTTACAGAACAGCTTTCTATTTGTGACTACTGCTAACTAAAGTGCATGTCTTCACTACTGGAGTGGGTTTACGTGGCAAGGTTTTGGGAGCAGGGGACCATAGGGGTGGCTTCTGTGAGAAGAATCTAAAGCTGCCCCATGTTAGGTAAGGGACCCGCTGCTGACCAGAGCCGAGTCAATAAGCGATGTTGTTTTGGGCCTCTGTGAAAGCATATTTAAGAAAGGAAAAAAAAAAAAAAAAAAAATGCTGCCTCACAACAGCTGGGAGAGTGAGAGGAGTGAGGAACAGCCTTGCAGGTGCCAAGGTTAGTGAAGAAGGAGGAGGAGAAGTGCTCCAGGTGCCGGAGCAGAAGTCCCCTGTGGCCTGTGGTGAGGACCATGGTGAAGCAGGCTGTCCCCCTGCAGCCCATGGAGTACCACGGTGGAGCAGGATTCCACGCTGCAGCCCGTGGAGGAGACCACGGTGGAGCAGGTGGACCTGCCCTGAAGGAGGCTGAGGCCTGTGGAATACCCCTGCCGGAGCAGATTCCGGGCCGGACCTGTAGCCCGTGGAGAGGAGACCACGCAGGAGCAGGTGACCTGGCAGGAGCTGCTGCCCATGGAGGACCCAGGTTGGAGCAGTTTGCTCCTGAGGGATGGACCCTGTGGTACGGACCCCTATCTGGAGCAGTTCTTGAAGAGCTGCTGCCTGTGGGAAGCCCACGCAGGATCAGTTCGGGAAGGACTGCATCCCATGGGAGGGACCCGACACTGGAGCAGGGCAAGAGAGTGACCAAGAAGGAGCAGTGGAGACAAACTGCTATAGACTGACCACAATCCCCATTCCCCCGTCCCCCTGTGCCTCTGGGGGGAGGAGGTGGAAGAGGGCGGATGGGGGGAAGGTGCTTTTGATTTCTTTCCTTTGTTTCTCACTTCTCTAGCTTGTTAGTAATAGGCAATAAATAGTACTATCCCCCTACTCTGAGTCTGTTTTGCCCATCACGTTAACTGTTGAGCGATCTCCCCATCCTTATCTCAGTCCTTGAGCCCTTTTCATCGCATTTTCTCCCCCTTCCTCTTTGAGGAGGGGGAGTGAGAGAGCAGCTGTGGTAGAACTCGGCTGCCCACCCGAGTAAAACCACCACAACTACCTACTCATACAGACTATGAGATACTAAGGGATACTCCCAGAAGTCTACAGACAAAAGCACCTGGATCCATGACCAGCATTAATGCCATTCTTGCAATATTTTCTACATTTGTCTCTACATAGCACATGAAGGCTGGAGCTCTTCATGTAGATGTGAGGCTGATGGCAGCAGACATAGCGGCACCTCTCAAGCTACGTTTGGCAACAAAGACTAATACATGCTCCCCATTTCATTTAGACTAGAGACAAGAAGTATCTAAACTCTTCTTCCCAGTGAAGGCTGGGTCTGGTCCTACTACTGAACTCCATGGTAGGCAACTCACTGCAAATAGAGAACCATTTTTATCTGAGAAGAAATAAAAGTTACCTTTCCTTGGCTGATGGGTAGGACTCAAAGGGTTATGGTAAATGGGGCTACATCAGGCTGGCGGTCAGTCGCCAGTGGGGTCCCCCAGGGCTCCATTTTAGGGCCAGTTCTTTTCAATGTTTTCATAAATGATTTGGATGGAGGACTAGAAGGTGTTTTGAGCAAATTTGCTGACAATATTAAACTGGGAGGAGTTGTTGACTATGTCAAGGGTGGAAAGGCCTTGCAGAGAGATCTGGACAGATTGGAGAGCTGGGCAATCACCAACTGCATGAAGTTTAACAAGAGCAAGTGCCGGGTCCCGTACCTGGGACGGGGCAACCCTGGCTATACGTACAGACTAGGCGATGAGACGCTGGAGAGCAGCCCCAAAGAGAGGGATCTAGGGGTTGTGGTTGATAGCAAGCTGAATGTGAGCCAGCAGTGTGCCCTGGCAGCCAGGAGGGCCAACCATATCCTGGGGTGCATCGAGTACGGCATTGCTAGTCGGTCAAGGGAAGTGATAGTCCCGCTCTACTCTGCGCTGATGCGGCCTCACCTTGAGTACTGTGTGCAGTTCTGGGCACCACAGTACAAAAAGGAGGTGAAACTGTTGGAGAGTGTCCAGAGGAGGGCGACGAAGATAGTGAAGGGCCTAGAGGGGAAAACGTATGAGGAGTGGCTGAAGTCACTAGGCCTGTTCAGCCTGGAGAAGAGGAGGCTGAGGGGAGACCTCATCAAGGTCTACAGCTTCCTCACAATGGGGAGTGGAAGGGAAGGCACCAATATATTTTCTTTATTGACCAGTGATAGGACCCGAGGGAATGGTGTCAAGCTGTGATGGGAGGTTCAGGCTAGACATCAGGAAGAGGTTCTTCACTGAGAGGGTTGTCGTGCACTGGAACAGGCTCCCCAGGGAAGTAGTCACGGCACCAAGCCTGTCAGAGTTTAAGAAGTGTTTGGACTGTGCTCTTAGTCATATGGTCTGAATTTTTGGGTAGACCCGTGTGGTGCCAGGAGTTGGACTTGATGATCCTTATGGATCCTTTCCAACTCAGAATATTCTATGATTCTATGATTTTATGATTTCCTTTGAGAACATTCTTTAAAAAAGAGTAGAAATGGAAGTCAGTGACAGAATGCTTGTCGCATAAGTGATAAAATTTATTCACTGAAAAAAAAAAGAAAAAAAAACACTTATTAGCTCATCTCTGGCATTTTGATTATTACTAAGAAAAGGAAGGCTTTGACAATTCATGGATCTTAACAGCCTGTTGCACTGTAATCCTCTCCTGAGACACCAAAATCCTAGCATTCCACACAAAAACAGCTTGCAAGTGGATGAGAGCACTGCGTATGGCCTCCCTGTTGATTGCCTCTGCAAGGCCACCCTCACTCCCTGGGCCCAGCACTGCTGGCAACCGGGTAGCACTGCCGTTGCACCAGAGCAGCACAAGTCAGCTCAATTCCCTATTCAAATCCTATTCTGCCTCCATTTTCTTTCTTCCAAGACACAAATACTTTAAAACTCAAAACATGTCTGGGAGACAACTAAAATTAACCTCTCCAAACATATGAGCTGAAATTACTCCATTTGACAGCTATTCCAGTTATCACATTCTCTAATAGCTGTAGAATCATATTTATAGATTGCCCCTAAATGTGTATACCAAACTGCCCGAGTTTTTAAGCTGAATTAATTCCTAAGAACTTAGTGACAGTGCTCAGATACCAGGTAATTCACCCTTTGCTTTTACTCACATAGGACTATAAAATCTACTAGACAGACCTCACAGTAGAGACAAAAAGCCAGACTGATGATCTGTTACTCTGTTTTAGGTGGGTGTAAGCAAAACAGAAGTCTGGCCTTGACTTTTTTGTTTATTTCATTTTAAGTGATAGCTTTTGCTCAAATACCTGTCATCTTATTTGATGAATTTTCATGACTTGTGGTTTTCAGGAAGACAGCACTAAACTCCTGGTCTTTAGGATTTTTATCAGCAACTCCACAAGCTCACATTGCAAGCTACCAGGTGTGCTATTATCTGGGTACAGATCTGCTTTGACAAAGGTAATAGAACTACATTATCATTTTGGCAAACAATGGAGTTGCAGGTATTAATGGCCAAAATGCCCAGGCCCAAAAATTCTCAACAGAACAATAATAATCCTTAACTGTAACTTCTGAAATGGTAGTTTTCAAAATGAAAGCTGTAAGACTTTTGGGGCAATGACTGTTTCACAGAACAACAGCCTAGAAAGTCTGAAGGAGGCAAGCCTGCTGATACAGGCAGCTGCCATGGAGATGCCAAACAAACTCTTGCACTGACAACTTCCTCCCTGGCCACAGGCAGACTGGTGAAAGAGTCTTGGGCACAGGTAAAGGACTCTCTTAAGCCACCGTGGTCACCAACAGCTGAATTGTGTTCAGTAGAAGACCTTCTGGTACTGTTGAGATAGTGTGTCTTCCATGGATACATGTACTTCATGACAACAGGACAAAGTACAAAGAAGCCACAGTGCATTGCTTGAGCACTATTTCTTCCTAGAGACAAAGGTTAGGGGTAACTAGGTACTGATTAGCTATCTAAATAAAATTGTTTTTTTCTAGACAAGGTCTTGAATACACACCAACGAACAAGTGCAAAATCCTAAAGAGCTGATAAAATGTTTGAAAGACTTATGCCCTGACCCTGGTAATGCTGGAGAACTACAGCTTACAGCACTGTGCTGGGGCCTGGCCTGCGCCTATCAAACAGTGATTAACACTACCCAGCACCCTCAAGGGAAGGAGGAGGTCGCTGAATCTGATGACCAAATAAGAAACACAGTGGCTAAACCAGAGGGCCAAACATCTATGGTATCAGTCACCCCCATAGTCAAGACAAAACAATTGAAACAGAAGTCAGCTTGTTTAGTAAGGGAAGAAGCTCCTCCTAAGAAGTCCCAGGAGGGAGAACTGAAAGAGGCAGGCAGCTCTAAAGCAGAGTCATCACAAAAAACAGGAGGAAGAAGAGACAGAAATCAAAAATGAATTAGAAACCACCCGCTCCCTATCCCTGAGTGAGTTGTGAGATATACAAAGGGATTTCAGTCATCACCCAGGCAAGCACATCCTCACCTGGATGCTTTGATGCTGGGACACTGGGGCAGGTAGCCAGGAACTAGAAGGCAAGGAAGCCAAGCACCTGGGATCCCTCTCTAGAGAAAGGGTCATTGACAGAGAAAATGGGAGAGAGCCACAAGTTTTCAGCCTCTGGAGGCAACTCCTGTCAGGTGTGAAGGAAAGGTATCCCTTTAGGGAAGATATTGTATATCACCTAGGCAAGTGGACCACCATGGAGAAAGGTCTCCAGCATCTGAGGGAATTAGCTGTGCTGGAGATGGTCTATAGTGATGTGGACAATGACCAGACACCCAAAGATCCCAATGAAGTCCAGTGTACGCCATCCATGTGGCAGAAGTTTGTATGGGGTACACCATCATCGCATGCCAGCATGCTGTCAGCTATGAATTCAAAAGATGGGATGGGACCAACAGTGGATATTGTATCCAGCCAGCTTCAGCAATATGAAGAAAATCTCTCTGCACCACTATGGACTTGCATCTCAGCTGTGGAGAAACTGTCCCAACAGGTCCACCACCTTGAAGAACATATATCTTCCTCCTCACCCAGATGGAGCAATATTTCAGCCATTACGAGTCAGCATTTTCCTGCTTGAGGGAAAAAGTACCCAGGATGCACAGCACCTGGCACCCTGTGGTTTTATCTGCGTAACCATGGGGAATATATGAGGAAGTGGGATGGTGAGCCTACCTCCACCCTAGCAGCTTGGGTACGTGAACTGCAAGGAAATACAGCAGCCAAAAGAGGGTGCCCTAGGAAAAGTACTGCTCTGTTTTTTGTTGGGCAGTCCCCCAGAGGGAGTAGAAGGGCTGATGTTACTCCTGACACTGACGAAGGGACCTCTGCTTCCCATTTGCAAGAATTAAGAGACATACTCCAACCAGGACTAGAGGGGCCCTGCCTCTGGCCAGGCAGAGGAAAGGGACAATCTGATTTACTGGACTGTGTGGATCCGATGGCCTGGAACATCAGACCCGCAAGAGTACAACACTCTAGTGGACATCGGCACACAGTGTACCCTAACGCCATCAGGCTACCAAGGGGCAGAAACCCTCTGTATTTCTGGAGTGACAGGGGATCCCAAGAGCTAATTGCATTGGAGGCTGAAGTGAGCCTCTCTGGGAATGAGTGGCAAAAGCACCGTATTGTGACTGGCCCGGAGGCTCCATGCAACCTTGGCATAGACTATCTTAGAAGATATTTCAAGGACCCAAAAAGGGTACCAGTTGGCTGTTGGCATAGCTACCTTAAGTACAGAGAAGATTAAGCAGCTGTCTACCCTGCCTGACCTCTCAGAAGACCCCTCTGTTGTGGGGTTTGCTGAGGGTTGAAAAACAGCAGGTGCCAATCGCTACCACAACTGTGCACCGGCAGCAATATTGCACCAAACGAGACTCCCTGATTCCCATTCATGAGCTGGTTCATTGGCTGGAAAGCCAAGGAGTGATCAGCAGGACTCGCTAACCCTTTAATAGTCCCATATGGCCAGTGCGAAAGTCTAATGGTGAGTGGAGACTAACAGTGGACTATCGGGGCCTGAATGAAGTCATGCCACCGCTGAGTGCTGCAGTGCCAAACATGCTAGAACTCCAATACAAACTGGAATCAAAGCAGCCAAGTGGTATGCCACAATTGATATTGCTAATGCATTTTTCTCCATCCTTTTAGAATCAGTGTGCAGGCCACAGTTTACTTTTACTTGGAAGGGTGTCCAATACACCCCAGGGGTGGAAACACAGCCATGGACTGTATACATTTGCCATGGGCTGATCCAGACCACAATGGAACAGGGGGAAGCTCCTGAACACCTGCAGTACATTGATGACATCCTCGTGTGGGGCAACACAACAGAAGAAGTTTTTGAGAAAGGGAAGAAAATAGTCAAATTCTACTGAAAGCTGCTTTTGCCATTAAACAGAATAAGGTCAAGGGACCTGCACAGGAAATCCAGCTCTTTTAATGGCATGATGGATGTCGCCACATCCCAATGGGTGTGATCAACAAAATAATAGCTATGTCTCTGCCAACTAGCAAAAAGGAAACACAAGCTTTCCTAGGCCTTACGGGGTTCTGGAGAATGCATGTTCCAGGCTATAGTCAGCTTGTGAGTCCTCTACATCAAGTGACTCGAAAGAGGAACTATTTTGAGTGGGGCCCTGAGCAACAACAGGCCTTTGAACAAATCAAACAAGAAATAGCTCTTGCAGTAGCCCTTGGGCCTGTCCATATCAGACCAGCTGTGCAAAAGATACTTTACACTGCAGCTGGGGAGCATGGCCTCACCTGGAGCCTCTGGCAGAAAACCCCAGAAGAAACTCAAGTTTGACCTCTGGGGTTCTGGAGCCAGCCAGGGCTATCAAGGATCAGAAGCCAATTACACCCCAACTGACAAGGAGATGCTAACAGTGTCTAAAGGGGTTTGAGCTGCTTCAGAAATTGTTGGTACAGGAGCACAGCTCCTCTTGGCCCCACGGCTACCTCTGTTACATTGGATGTTCAAAGGGAAAATCCCCACTACACACCATGCGACTGACTCTATGTGGAGTAAGTGGGTAATGTTTATTACGCAGCGGACCTGAATGGGGAAACCCAACCACCCAAGAATCCTGGAAGAGATCATGGACTGGCTGGAAGGCAGAGATTTTGTAGTACTGACAGAAGAGGTAACTCGTACCGAAGAGGCACCACCATATAATGAGTTGCCAGAAGACAGAAAGCAGTATGTGTTGTTCACTGACGGATCCTGCCGTGTGGTAGGGAGCCATCAGAAATGGAAAGCTGCTGTGTGGAGTCCCACATGACGAGTCATGGAAGGGTCGAGTCAGGTGAGTTGAGTCAGTATGCAGAAGTGAAAGCCATCCAACTGGCCTTATAAATTGCCGAAAGAGAAAAATGGCCAGTACTCTATCTCTACACTGATTCATGGATGGTGGCAAATGCTCTGTGGGGGTGGCTGCAGCAATGGAAACAGAGCAACTGGCAAGAGAGTGTCCAGAGAAGGGCTACGAAGATGGTGAAGGGCCATAAAAGGGAAGGTGTATGAGGAGCGGCTGAGGTCACTAGGCCTGTTCAGCCTGGAAAAGAGGAGGCTGAGGGGAGACCTCATCACGGTTTACAGCTTCCTCACAAGGGGGAGCAGAGGGGCAGGCGATGATCTCTTCTCTTTAATGACCAGCGATAGGACCCAAGGGAATGGTGTTAAGCTGCGACAGGGGAGATTTATGCAGGAAAAGGTTCTTCACCAAGAGGGTGGTCGCACACTGGAACAGGCTCCCCAGGGATGTAGTCACAACACCAAGCCTGTTGGAGTTTAAGAAGCATTTGGACTGTGCTCTTAGTCATATGGTCTGATTTTTTGGGTAGACCTGTGCGGTGTCAGTAGTTGGACTCGATCCTTGTAGGTCCCTTCCAACTCGGGATAGTCTGTGATTCTATGAAATTAGGAGACATTTATTTTCAGAAAGAGTAGTCAGGCATTGGAATTGGTTGCTCAGGGATGTGGTGGAGTCACTGTCCCTGGGGGTGTTTAATGACAGTTTGGACTTGGTGCTTAGGGACATGGTTTAGTGGGTGACATTGGTAGTAGGTTGATGGTTGGACCAGATGATCTTGAAGGTCTTTTTCAACCTTAACGATTATATAACCACTGACAGATCAACTTCACAACAAATCGGGCAAGTGCAGCGATAACTGGATCTAAGCTGGCACTGGCATCCAGAAATCCTATGCCACCTGGCCTGAATTAACAATTTTATCAGATGAAGCCTACAAATTCCTATGGACATTTTGGGATAGGCCCATGGAATGGAAAAAAAGTACCTATATATCTGTTAAAGGACAGGGAACAGTGGTGATGGGAATACAAATATACTAAATATGCAGAATCTGATTTTGACACACATATTATGGAATAAATGGTGGAGGTTGTACTGGGTCTGGCTGGGATGGAGTTAACTTTCCCTGCAGTGGCCCATATAATGTGCTCTGCACTTGTAGCTAGAACAGCATTGGCATCACACCGATATTTTGTCTGTTGCTGAGGAGTGCTGACACAGCATCAAGACTCTCTCCAACCCCCCCTCCCCAGGCAGTAGGCTAGGGGTGGGCAAGAGGTGGGGAGGGGACACCACCAGGGCATCTGACCTAAGCCAACCAAAGGGATATTCCATACCATATTATGTCACACTCAGCAATACAAGCTGGGAAAGTGAAGTTGGGAAAGGGGAAAGAGGAGGGGAGATTTTTTTTTTCTTTCAAGCACACTTTTTTCTTCCCCTCTTCTTTTGAGGAGGGGGAGTGAGAGAACAGTTGAGTTCAGCTTTCCAGCAGGGTAAAACCACCACAACACTGCAGGCATATGGTGTGGGGACAGATTTGACCCCATTTCCTCCAAGCTTCCTTTTTAAGAATGACTCATACCCTTCACATTGAAACACGTACTGAGCTGGTGGTGCATAAATAAAGAGGCTTCAGTCAGTAGTCAAACCTCACTACAGTAAGAGCTGTGCAGACACACCAAATGCCTCTGCCCTTCCTCAGGAGTAAACTATCCCTATTTTTGTGTTACACAAAGAGTTCAGTCTCAGAAGACTGGAGAGAATTAAAAAAAAAGCTGTTTAATTACATCCCATCTGACATGCCATACACTATCCTCTCACCTTGGATGAACACTTTCTGAAGAATTTGGGTAGCCTCTTATACAAGGAATTTCTGAATTTGAGACCATAAGGAAATATGTACTTACAACCATCATTTTAGTATTTATGTTGCCAGTTTCATAGATTGAACACTCACCAAAATTCAACATCTGGGCATTGTAACAAATGAAACATTCAAAAATTTTATGAACATATGGCAACAACAACAACAACAACAAGCTTTCCTTCACATCAAACAGTAGAGAAGACACAAAGGACCCTCATCAATTTTGGCAACTTATTGTTTAAAGATTGAGCAGTGCTGAAAAAACACATACATTACTGGTTGACATAGAGACGTTGATTAATTCCAGTCACATGCAATTAAGCTGTAATTCAACACAATGACAGGCTCAGACAGGTCTAGACAAACAAGAAAAACAACAAAAAATACAATTCCTAAAGGATTCTATAATATTTCTGTAGAAAAAAAAAGAGGCGCATAATCTTTTATTTACCATATAAAAGTAGAGTATTTAATTCATGCAATGCTATCAAGAGATAACATCTTAAAAAGACAGGAAAAATTATTAAAACACACTAGAATATTTTTGCTGAAGAAGCAGCATAGGATCTTTTTTCCCCCTGAAGTTTTAAAGATGAAGTTTTGTACATGTTAAAGATGAGGTGCACCACACATTGGATTTCTTAAAGATAAATTTTGTTAGTTTCACTTACCAGAATACCCTCTCTGTAAAACAAGGCAATGGGTGTCACTGAAAAGTTGAATTTGCATCACTATATTTAAACTGAAATAAGAGATGTATTCCAGGACTGAGTTTACTTCCATGTAATTCAGTAACTACATGTCTTGACCCTAAATCTTCAGAGTATTCACTAGATCTGTTGGTTTTCAAACCAGGGAAAAAATAGAGGCATAGCTTTTCCTTAAATCTGGCCATGTTTTACTGTTTATAGATATGGACAGATATGACTAAGTCTGCTATAATCTATGCTGCAAATGGAATAATTAGTTACATAAGACATTTTGGTACATTATACAAGACCATCAGGTCAATGCTGTCATGTTAGCAAGATATCATGATCTCTTTGTCAACAGTGTATAGTAACTGACACTAGGAATGTGATATAGCAGTATGATACAGCATTTCATAGCCCTTTTCACCATACTTAAGAGATGTTGCTGAAGCTGGAATTTATAATGTTTATTAGTACTAGGTTGTACTGGTCAATGTGCACATGGCCACAATGATTTCACCAATGAAAGCAAACTGTACTCCTTTGAGAAGGCTATATATTTTTATATTAAAACCAAGATTAATTTTCACACATGCTCACTCAGCATTTGTGTTAAAGTAATGAGATGTTAAAACTTACCAAACACTTGAGTCCCACGCAACCAGAACAAAATCAAGTTTTATACTTCAATTTTTTTTTTTAATTTTAATTTTTAATTTTATGAATCCTCTAAAGGAAGGACAGCCTTGAAAAGGAAGCAGATTTAGTCTCATGAGTCCTGTAAAATGTTAACTTTCTCATAAAAAACAAAGATCTTGTAAGTCAAGATAGACCCTTCACCCCTCAGCTTTTTATACCAAGAAAAAGTTCCAAGCCATTGAGGGAGAAACACAGCTTGAGCTACACTTGTACAACAGCTGTGACACCATTTCTGTCTCTGTCAAACTGTAGAGCTAAGTTTTCAGGTTATTTTTTGTATGTGCTCTACCTACCACAATAAGGAACAGCTTAAGTCTCCAGGACTAATAGATTAGCACTACATAAACTGTTCAGTCAAAAAGTAAGTTTCAGTTAATTTTAATGGTGCCCCAAAACTAACATGTATTACTAAAGTAATCATGATCATATACACATCAAGCTAATGTAAAAGACTGAATATTTTAAAGTTTCATTTAAGTGACAGCTTCAGTGACATTTACTTTTGTCAGAAAGTTAAGACAAATTTAAACCATATTTTAAAATAAAGGAAAAAAAGTATTCATTGTAAAGAACCAGAGACAAAAATGGCCATCAGATACCTAAGCATATTTATTAATTCTCCTCTCAAAAAAAAATGATAAACTTCCAAAAACTCACCTTTAACTTCAGGAGAGAATCGAGCTGAATGGCGAGACACAAAAAGTTTCAGTTCTTGATCTAAGTTGCACTCAGTCAAGTTTGTGTGCCATGACCGGATTCCTAAAATTCAGAATACAAAACATCTGGCTTGACATATGAACACTAGAAGTTTTAATTCACTATTACTCAGTTTACATTCTTGTTATTTACATATTTCTAAATTCCAAAAGCAGCCTCTCTTCCTTTCAAGCCACACAACCATCTTCTGCAAAGTGCTGAGTGCTCAGAAGAAGCACTCTGGACAGAGATCAGCCAAAAGCAAGAGGAAATTTGCCTTTCCAAGAGGTAACAGTCCTTTAAGGCCCTGCATCCTAGTAGTGACATTATGAGAAGTTATTGATGTCCCTGAAATTACTTTAGAATAGCAATTTACAAAATTGTAGAGTGAATCACTCAGGAGATACTTTAGCCACATTCCATGACCACTTTATTTGTCCCTCTGTGAAAAAAGAGCATCATCTAGCATGTTGTAAATTAATATTTAAATATGAAGTATTAAAATGCCGACCTCTTCATTCAAAAGCTTTGCAACATCCCATATTTTAAATTAAACTTTAAGTGATCTTTTAATTATTAAATATTAAAATCTAGTTTTGAGATTTAAAAATAGATGGTTTTGATCTTTTTCTTTTAAAATAAATAAATAAATATAAATAAAAAATAAATATCACATCTTTATTCCCTACAGCTTCCCCCCCAGCTACTTAAAAAGTGAGACACTTGACATATAATGTGAACATAAAAAGATATTTTGAAAGCAGACATTTTAAGGACTGAAATTTGACTGGGGAAAAAGAAAAAACTTCACAGCAGCCAAAAGATAAACATATAGATTCCTACCATAAGATTTTTTTGAAAAACAAACAAACAAACAAACAAACAAAAAAACATAAAACCACCAACACTACTAACAGGAGAATATGTTTTAACATTTTTCTATAATTTTCTTGTTTAGCTTTGAAAAATAATGAGTAGGTAGTTGCCCTAAAGGTAAGCCTAGGTACTGCTGCGATTTTGATTCCTAACAGAATGTCATTAGACTTATACAAATCAACTGGCAAATACAGAATGGAGTGCAGGTGAGTGGCCCCTTCCCGCATGTCTGAACATGTCTTTGCATGAAATTGTTGAGTTAAATCACTTTTAGATTTGGTACCTTTTGGGGTGGAAGAAAAGCCTGAAGAGGTGCATGGCCAACCCCTTACCATGAGACTAGCACTACAGGCTGCTAACTTTCCTGTCAACACTACCTCTCATATTTTATTCTCTTTCAAGGCAGCAGAAATGTCAAACCTCACTCTGGTAGAGGCCATGTTGTAGGGTTGAAGGATAAGGAGGAAAAAGAGGGGGAAGAGCAGATAAACCAGATCTGTACTGCTGATCTCCCATTGCAGCTCTGATGAGGTTCTCCATTCAGTTATGGATATCTGCATTTCAAGAGTCTGATCCCTCTTCTGAGATAACTCATTGAGCACTTTTCCTTGTCAGTAGGACAGTCAAGGTATGAACTAGTAGTGTATTGCCATAAGAAGCATGTGCTATTAAGTAGTTGGTATTTTAAGCTTTACATAGATTTCAAAATACAGCGTTGCCTGTATGTTTCTCTGAAGCTCTTCTAAAATATAACTGAACTATGATCATCTACCTCCACTTAATCACTTATGCATCATTGTTCAGAGGTATAAGCAACAAGCATCCTTCTGCAAGTCTCCTGATTTTCATTTCTCAGAAATCCCTTGGCCATATGGTATATTTGGTATTGACAGGCAAATACAGCTCAGCAAGCTTTAATGTTTTCCAGGTGTTGGAATATTTGAAAAGAGGAAAGTAAAGAGTATATAATACCATGCATGTACACTGCATTTGAAAACTGATGAGTAAACTGATATTGATCATGAGGCTGATGTATGTTGAATGAATGAGTGCTGAACTTCAAGAAGATAGAAGATAACAGGTCACTAATGGCAAGCTTGGGGGGGGGGGTGTGCTTCAAAGTTTTCTGGAATTCAGTTAAGCAAAATTGACTACAATTCAGCAATACTGTTAATGATAGAACCTGTCCACCATCCCTAACCACAGGGTCACAGAATTGTAGGGGTTGGAAGGAACCTCTGAAGATCATCAAATCCAAGCCCCCTGCTAAAAGCAGTTTCCCTACAGGAGGTTGAGCAGGAAAGCATCCAGGCAGGTTTTGAGACCAGATCTCCAGAGGAGACTCCCCAACCTCTCTGGGCTGCCTGTTCCAGTACTCTGTGACCCTCACTGTAAAGAAGTTCTTACACATTTGTGTGGAATTTCCTGTGTTCCCATTTTTAGCCATTGACCCTTGTCCTATTGCTGCACACCACTGAAAAGAGCCTGGCCCCCATCCATTTGCCTCCTGCATTTTAGATATTTATAGATGTTGATCAGATCTCCTCTGTCTTCTCTTCTCCGGGCTGAGCAGACCCAGGTCTCTCAGCCTTTCCTCGTATGGAAGATGCTCCAGGCCCTTAATCATCTTTGTGGTTCCCCTCTGGACTCTCTCTAGATCTCTTTTTTGAACTGGAGAGCCCAGAACCGGACACAGTATTATTCCAGATGTTGCCTCACCAGGGCAGAATAGAAGGGGAGGATCACCTCCCTCAACCTGCTGGCCCTGATCTTTTTAATGCACCCCAGGATGCCATTGGCCTTCTTGGCCACAAGGGCACACTGCTGTTGTCCACCAGGACCCCTAGGTCCTTCTCCACAGAGCTCCTCTCCAGCAGGTCAGCCCTTAACCTGTACTAATGCATGCAGTTATTCCTCTCCAGGTTCAAGACTCTACACTTACTCTTGTTGAACCTCATCAGGTTCCTCTCTGCTCAACTCTCCAGCCTGTCTAGGTTTCACTGAATGGCAGTGCAGCCTTCTGGTGTACCACTCCTCCCAGCTTTGTATCATCAGCAAACTTGCTGAGGGTGGACTCTATCCCTTCATCCAGGTAACTGATGAAGATGTTGAACAAAACTGGACCCAGTACCAACCCCTAGGGAACATCGCTAGCTACAGGCCTCCAACTAGACTCCACACCACTGATCACAACCCTATGAGCTCTGCCAGTCAGCCAGTTCTCAATCCACCTCACTGTCCACTCATCCATCCCACACTTCCTGAGCTTCATTAAAAGGATGTTGTGGGAGACAGTCTCAAAAGCCTTGCTGAAGGCCATGTGGACAACATCTACTGCTCTCCCCTCATCTACCCAGCCAGTGATGACATCACAGAAGGCTACTAGGTCGGTCAAGCATGATTTCCCCTTGGTGAACCCATGTTAACTATTCCTGATAACCTTCTTCTCTTCAAATTGCTTGGAGACGGCATCCAGAACAAGTTGTTCCATCACCTTTCCAGAGACCGGTGGTGAGGCTGACTGGCCTGTAGTTGCCTGGGTCTTCCTTCTTGCCCTTTTTGAAGACTGGTGTGACATTGGCTATCCTCCAGTCATCTGGTACCTCTTCCATTCTCCATGACCTTTCAAAGATGATAGAGAGTGATTTAACAATCACATCTGCCAGCTCCCTAAGCAAACATGGGTGCATCCCATCAGGGAACATGGATTTGTGTGCACTGATTTTGGCTAGATGCTCTCTGATCAGATCTTCCTCAACCAAGGGGAAGTCTTCCTTTCTCCAGACTCTCTCTCTTACCTCCAGGGTCTGGGATTCCCAAGGGGCAGTCTTAGCAGTAAAGACTGAAGCAAAGAAGGCGTTCAGCATTTCCACTTTCTCAGTGTCCCCTGTTACAAGGGCACCCACCTCATTCAGTAGTGGACCCAAATTTTCCCTAGGCTTTTCTTTTTATGTCAATAGTAAAAGGAAGACTTTCTTGTTATCTTTGACCTCTTGCCAGATTTAATTCCAAATGGGCCTTAGCCTTCCTTGTCACATACCTGTGGGCCCTGACAGTATTCCTGTATTCCTCCTAAGTGACCAGGCCCTTTTTCCACATTTCATAGACTTTCTTCTTTCCTTCGAGTTTATCCATGAGCACCTTGCTCATTCACGCAGGCCCTTTGCCACCTTTCCCTGTTTTTTTTGCTCTTAAGGATGCACCAGTCTTGAGCTTGGAAGAAGCTGTGTTTAAGTGTCAACCAACTCTCTTGGGCCCCCTTACCTTCCAACGCTCTAGCTAGGATACCTCCAAGTCGGTCCTTGAAGAGGTAAAAGTTGGCTCTCCTGAAGTCCAGGGTTGCAGTCCTACTAACTGCTTTGCTTCTTCCACACAAGATCCTGAACTCTATTATCTATGATCGCTGCATCCTAGGCTGCCCCCAACCAGTCCTTCCTTGTTAGTAAGAGCAAGGTCCAGCAGCACACCTCTCCTCATTAACTTTCTGATGCAGATGGTAGAGGCGCTATCTTCAATGCATTCCAGGAACCTCCTGGACCATGTGTGCCTGGCAGTGTTGCTTATTCAATAAATATCAATATGATTGAAGTCCCCCATGAGAATCAATGCCTGTGATCATGAAGCTACTTCTGGCTGTCTGTAGAAAGCCTGTAAGTGGCCTGTAGTAAACACCCACAACAGTGTCACCCATATTAGCCTGCTCCTTAATTCTCACCCACAAGCTTTCCACTCATTCATCATTCACCTCCAGGTGGCGCTTGATACATTCCAGTTGCTCTCTCACATTAGGAGATGCTTCACCACCTCACCTCCCTGACCTGTCTTTCCTAAAAAGGACATAACCATCCATGACAGCATTCCAGTCATGTGAGCTGTCCCACCAAGTCTCCGTGATCACAGTGAGATCATGGCCCTGTGACCACACACAGATCTCTAGTTCTTCCTATTTATTCTTCATGCTGCATGCATTGGTATACAGGCACTTTAGGGAAGCAGGGGATTTCCCACAGGTATACTCACTATTGAGGTAGCTGGCCTTCTGGCTTCTGTCATTGGAGGCAGCTAAGGAACATTTGTTGCTCATTAGGCTGGCCTGGCTCATTCCCCAGTCCATTGCAATGGCACAAGCATTGTTATTATGGACCCCACCCCCCAAGTCCATCAGTTTAAAGCACACCTCACTAGGTTAGTCAGCTTGTTGCCAAAGACTGCCTCTGCTAGACCTTTGTTGTGAATCCAGATTTGTGGTAGGGATTAAGTTCTGATTGATTAGGCATAGTCAAACTGCTGAGTCGGTGTCCAAAATACACCACTCAATGTAAAATAAATAGCTAAAAAAGCCTAGATATACCATGCACATGGTAGTCCTAGAAGCTGAAGTTGGGATTTAGATAGAATATCCCAGATCTGCAGCTGCATGATTCAGCATTCTGAATGCAAAAATTGTACATGTACATTATAATCTAGTATAATGTATTATATTCATTATATAACCAAATCATGTTTGGATAGAACGGAGGTAAGTCTGGAAGTAAAATTCAAGGTCAATCCAATGATGTACAGCATTAACAGGATGGAATTAACTACTGGAAGTATGACTGAGATGGAGCTATTCCTTTTTGAAGTCTTAGGAGTGCAATGCCACTAGACACAGGACTAATCAGACAGCACACCCAGTAGCATCTGCTGAATCAGTGGAAAGAAAGATGTTGAAGCTTTCTTTTCACTCCTCCCTTATTTTTTGGTGAAAAGCAGATTGGATGTTTGCTCCCTTTTTAAAAAAAAAAAAAAAAAAGTCATCCCAAATGTAATCATTTAAAAATGAAGAAAGGAAGCTTCAAGCCATTCCTGCTTCATGATATGACTCTGCATTCTACCAGGTTGTATAGCGTCACACCACTGTTGTGTTATCAGCAAATATTGTCTTTGACACATTGCTCTGTAGTTCAGTGCATGAATTCACACTTTTCAGTGATGACTTAAGAGATGTACAAGAGAAGACACCAAGGCAGTAATCAAGAACCCTAAACTCATTTAAGGCTCTGATGAGAATAAAGCTTGAAAGAAGCTGTTTTTTGTTTTGTTTTTTTTTTTCTTCCCCCAGACTAGAGCATACTTGCCCAAAAGAAAGATTAGTCAAGTCCATATTTGCCTCACACAGACAGAGCTTCAGACTCGCAGTATACTCATCCAGAGCAACACAATGCAAAATTTGATCAAGGTTTTTTCCTAGTGAGAAAAATCCCAATCAGACCGTCTGACACGAGGAGCAGTGAGGTGACTTCTAATCCAAAATGATGAAAAAGCTAAAGCATTCCCTCTGAACATCTGAAACTGTATGTGGGTGTTATGCTTAGTGACAGGAGGTAGCAGCAACTGTATAGTAGAAGCTTCAAGAAGAGACTGAAGGGCATTTCTTCAGAGGAAGGATGACATCAGATGTCTTGAGGGTAGAAGCTTTTTGCTCTATAAAATTTATTTAATTAAAATGCAGCTAAGTCACTTCTGACAATCAAAACTTAGATAAAATTAGGAAAGCGCAATGCTGAAGAGGCTCTGAATGATAAAGCATCTACCTCAGTAGTTCTCCCTAAAACACAATAGTCACAATAAAGATGAACAGGTCACAGTAATGCTAGTTATCTGTGATGAGGCAACCCTTTACCACAAATAGACATGAAAAAGAAACAAGAGAAATAGCCAACTAAACCAACAATGTTTGAGAAAACAATGGAGACTAATCAAGTCCTAACTAGACTGCTGAACCACACCCACATGACAAGGCTGCTACCAGTTCCCCCTTGCGTGGTCTTTCTCCTCTCTAACAATGGCAGGTTTCTGATCTCTGCTTTCATCAGACCAGAACAAAATAGATGTTACAAAATCATGTTTCAATTGAGCTTAAACTATAGGGTCCAGCAATAGTTTCCTTTGTGTTTCATACCGCTTTTATGGCAACAGGGTTTTTTTTCCCTTCTCCATGTACACTGCTATCTATTTTATTAGAAACTACATCAAGAACTTATAAAATTTAGTTATTTCATTTGTCTCTTTCTTAAGACAGCAATACATGAAGGTATCACAAATAAACATTGAGTCATAGCAGCCTGTAGCTGGACAATAATGAGGCTGAACACTCAGATATTAGCCTTGTTACCTATATATTTTTATTTGTTTAAATATACATACGAGTGTGTATATAAAGCTTAGGTCCTGAAAAAAAAATATAGCAAATAGAAAGTCTCATTGCTGAAAGTTAGACACAATAGGCACAGATGCATTCCTGCTCGGGGAGAATTTGCTAGCCAGAGGAAAAAATCCCCGAATTCCGTCGGTTTGATTTCGCGGTGAAGGAGAACCGCTTGCTCGGGAGTCGAGGGGGAAAACAGAAAAGCCGCCCTAACCCAAACGCGTTTTTCAGCGGCGGCGCGGGTGCCCTTTGTCTGCTCTGAGCTGCCATAGGGACCGCAGTGCGGACTGCACCACACCCACCCGTCGGTGTCTCCGAGCAGACGGATTTGGCAAGCACCCAGTTCCTGCCGCAGCCCCAGCGCCTCCACCCCGACAGTGGCGAGGAGGGGGCTCACCCCCCTCGCCCGCCGCCAGCGGCAGAGCGGGGGTGGAGGAGCGGCGCACGCTGAGACGACTGTGGATCTTTGTACGGCTGGCAGCGAGAAGCCGCCGCCGTACGCCTCAGGGGGCTCAGCCCGTAGCCTCTGA
>MU012862.1:33559-54453 GCA_011074415.1 Stictonetta naevosa | reverse complement strand
GGGGGGGGGGGGGATAGGAGGGACGTGCAGTCAGGAGGGACGATAATCCCCTCATAAAATGAGAAGCGATCAGATTTTGCAGCTCATGTTTGTGTTGTTACTCCCCTAGCTCCCCACAACCAGCAAGGGGCGGACGGTAGTAGACGTGAGTGGCCGCCTGCGCTCCGCGACGCCCCGGCTCGCCCCGCGGTGCAGCCGCGCCTGCGGCCGTCCTGCACCTTGCCGCCGCCTCACCTCGCTCGATGTTGGCGATGGCCCGCCGCAGATGCTCCTCGGTCACCAGGTCGCCGATAACCACCAGCAGGTAAAACTTGTTGTTCAGGAAGCGGTGCGAAAGGCTGGACGAGGTAGGGTTGGGGATGCTACAAGATGGCTCCGAGTCCATTTCCACCACCACAGTGGCCATCGCGGTCGCCCGCTCCACCCCGGGGCTCTGAGGGGAGGAGGGCCACTCAGCGATAGATCCGCAAGAGGTAGGGAGTGAGATCGACTGGAAGGGTGGTGACGCTTTTATACGGAGACAGTGCAGGGCAGGGACCTGGCAACGAGGAGGAGGAGGAAGGGGGGGGAGCCGGCACATCCCCGCACTGCCACTGCCGCTTTTCCAGCATCCACAGCTGATGTCATTTGCAGCAAATCCTGACGCAGCCCCTGGAAGCAGGAAGGATGCGGGATGCGAACATTGCCCCGAAGGGGTACTGCGGGGACAGCATTTGAGTGTGCCCTGGCCTGCAGCAGGACCTGTCTGGGACTGGGGGCGAGGGCCCCTTCCTTTGGCACCCTCTGCTTTGGTGCAGTTTCCACCTCCCTTTCTCCCCCTGTGCCCTTCAGGGGTCTCACCCTCCCAGTTTGGTCATTCCTTGTTGTTTGTTCCCTCTTGGTCTTGCTCTGCTGGCTTGGCCATCCCTCACTCCCCAAGGCCTTCCTAAGATCTCAGCCTGTGGCTTGGCTGTCCTGGAAGCCTGGTGGCCATGCCATGAGGAGCCACAAGTGATCCCTGGTAGACCTCATTAGTTCATATGGAAAAGCTGGCACTGGGGCTCCAGCTGCACTCCTGACTGAATGAAAAAAGCAGCTCAGTTGTCTAAGGCCACGAGTCCAGTCTCCTGTATCTTACTGTAACACTGCCACAAAATTTGAGCCATGTTTTTTCCTCCCTCACAACTGGCAATCTAAATATTCTTATTACTTTTTTTTTTTTTTTTTTGGAAGCAGCTTTTGCACATATTCAAGGCCCATGGATACATTTGACTCACCCCAGAAAAGCACTGTTTCTGGACTAGCTGATAAAATCCTCAATTTTAAGGCTCCAGAAGTTCAAAGGGCTTTGAGTAACTAATTTTGATTAGGATTGAGCAACTCCAGGGAGCAATAGTATCAGAAAACATCTGCAATTACAGAAACAAAGGCTGGATTCCTGTTGATTACCATGTAAATATTAGACATCGGCTTTCTGATACTCACTGAGACCCACTTGAGAGAAACTCAATCATCTCCTAATAGTGTGTTATTTTCCCCTAAAATGGGATAGAGCAGTCTAAAATAAATCAGCCTCTATGAGATGTTCCTCTCACTTTACTGACAGGAACCAGGCACTGTTTTACATTTTGCATCTTGTTTATATGGCTAAAGTGATGTGGGAGAAATCTCACTGTGACCTAGATAACTTCTGGTCCCTGACTGAGATGACACTTCCTCTGTGTGCAGCTTCTTCCAGTACTGACTGTTCATATTCCCTGCCTACTCCTCAGAAACAGTACTTGCCTGGATGAACCAATACATCAGTCCTGTTTTCTTAGAATATATATGTTGTTTTAGGGCATAGTGGACTCATTCTAATTAATGTGTGTTTCAGGTACCTATAGCAGCTACTATTTTTAATATGAATAGTTCTACATAAATACAGCATTGAGAGCCTTGGCTAATGTGTGATGTGTTTGGATGTTGCATTCAAAGGAGACTATTCTGAGCTGCCATTACAGCAGCTCAAGTTGTAGGCTGTGGACAAGCATTTTTACAGCCATGTCAGGTGGCTACGATGATGCAAAGATAAAGAGCAACAGTGCTCATTCTTCACTAGAGCTGACACTGCTGATAGAACAAATGCAATTGTATAGATGCAGAAGAACTAGTAGCAGTTCAAAAGTTGGCAAAGTATTCATGGGTAGAGAATGTTGTTCTTAGGGTACCCCCATTTGTCTGAGCCCTTCTATGACTAGTGTTTTCTTGTTGAGCCTGGCAGTTTCCATGAGATTGCATAGCTGGGCCCAAATTAATATGGGTGCAGATGCTTATCTAGAAATAATGTCCTCTCCAATATGGCCATGTCTTATGTGACCCCCACACTAATAGTCTGTGTTCTTATTATAGATATCCTCAATACTTGCCACATGGTGCCCATTAGAGGAAGCCAGCTTCTGGCTTCTCCAATTGCAATACATAGTTTTGGGATATGCATTTATTTCAATCACCAACAAGAGCATCTGGTCTCTGGAGTATGGAAGTGTACTGGGTCTGGCTGGGATGGAGTTAACTTTCCCTGTAGCAGCCCTGTACAGTGCTGTGCTCTGCACTTGTAGCTAGAACAATATTGGTATCACACCAGTGTTGTGTCTACTGCTGAGCGATACTGGCACAGCATCAGGACTCCCTCTAACCCCCCAGGAGCCAGCAGGCTGGGGGTGGGCAAGAGGTGAGAAAGGAACATCACCAGGGCAGCTGACCTAAACCAACCAAAGGGATATTCCATACCATATGATGTCACACTCAGCAATAAAAGGAAGTAGAGGGGAGGGGTGGGCTTTCGTGAAAACGTCTGTCTTCCTGAACAACATCTACATGCGTTGAGGCCCTGCTTCAAGGACGTGGTCAAGCATCACTCGTTGGTGGGAAGTAGAGAGTAATTTATTTCCTCTGCACTTCCATACAGCCTTTGCTTGTTTTTTTTTGTTTGTTTTTCCATTTTCCCTTTCCCTTTTTCCCTTCAGTTAAATTTTTACATTAATAATATTTTCCCCTTAATAATTATTTTTCCTTTAATTAAATTAACCTTATCTCAACCCATGAGTTGTTTCTTTCCTTTTCTTCTTCCCCTCCTCTTCTGAGGAGGAGGAGTGAGAGAGTGGTTGTGGTGGAGTTCAGCTGCCTAGCAAGGTAAAAGCACCACAGGAAGGAGCTTTCTGAGGGGACTTGCTAACTGGTTGCAAAATGGAGTGATAGTGGTTCTTGGATATAAAGGTAAAACAATTACTTGCCTCACAAGCACAGCAGGTTAAATGTGTTACTCTGAGAAATACATGCCAATGCACAAAAGACATTATATATGTTTTTTAGCACTTTATTATTTTAAGAAAAAATGAAGACATACATAACTGAAAAAATGTCCATGGATTTGAAGAGCAAAAGGCAAAATTGATATATTCTGTGTTGTGATTTAACCTGGCTGGCAGGTAAACACCACACAGCATTCACTCCACCCTCCCCCCCCAGCTGGCTTGGAGAGAATCAGAAAAAAATAAAAGCTTGTGGGTTCAGATAAAGACAGTTTATTAGGAAAAAAAAAAGAAATAAAATAATGATAATAGTAATAATAGTGAACAAAACAAATGATACACAATGCAATCCCGCTGCTTGGGGATGGGATGGGCATCAGTCAGTGGGCTCACCACCACCCTGAGCAGCAGTCCCCCCCAACCCTGGCCAGCCACCTGATATTAATTGCTCAGCATGATGTCATATGGTATGGAATATCCCTTTGGCCAGTTTGGGTCAGCTGTTCTGGTTCTGTCCCCTCCCAGCTCCTCGTGCACCCCCAGCCTGCTCACTGGCAGGGCAGTATGAGAAGCTGAAAAGTCCTTGGCTTAGCATAAGCACTGCTTTGAAACAACTAAAACATCAGAGTGTTATCAACATTATTCTCATCCTAAATCCCAAACACAGCACCATACCAGCTACTAGGAGGAAAATGAACTCTATTCTAGCCAAAAGCTGGACATTATGTCAAAGAAGAAAATGGTTGCATGCAGGTAGGTAATACATATATATTTGAAATAGTCTGCTGAGGTAGTCCCCTATTTTATATTGTGCTGTAAAAGAGTATGCATCTAGAATAGAGTATAAAATATGAACTGTTACAGTTAAACTGTATGATGATGGGACATGTTTCACACATTAAAACCTTAAGGAACGAGAGGCTACATTTGGAAGAAAATGGTCTTGCACTAAACTCTTTAAGGGATGCAGACCTCTGCCCTCATGTGTTCACAAGCATATGCCACTTCATCTGAGATGGAAGTCAAAGAAGAAAAGATGCTTTAACCTTGTGGATGCATCTGTGAGAAAGCTGTAGGTTCTCAGCTCCATTGGTAGTATTCACACTGTAACTTGCCCTACTGGAATCTCACTTCAGTAGTTTTGTTTGTCATCATCTTTATGTATCTGGAAACCCATTTATATTCCACAATATGGAGCATATTCACTGCTGGGTGAAATGTGGAGATGTGCTTTATAAAGCTGACTCATTGTCATGTGACCCTCAATGTTTGAAAGTGATATCAGCTTTCTAGCTGCAGCAAAATCACACAAATATGCCACTTCAGTAGAAGAAATAGTAAAATTAATGTGGTCTATGGAATATGTCTTGCTGTTTTAAAGAGACAATTCTTGATATCCACTGCTGTCTGGCTTTTTATTTGCTTTATTTTGGTTTCATTTTGTTCCATCAGTACATTTAATACCAAATTGGTATCCCACAATCAAATATAGTCGAACATTACACAGAGCTGGATTTTTCTTGTCAAAATGTATTTTTTAAAAAGCAAACAGGTAGTTTTATATAAAGCGTTTGAATTCTAAAACTAGAACATACTTCTTGGTGGTGCATACTATTTGTTACGCACTAATACTGAGGCTTTGTTCAAGTACTATCTTCAAGTTTTAAATGAGTTTTCAGTAACGCACAAACCTTTAGGCTGGCCATTGTCCAAGGCCAGATGTCACCCCTAGCATAAAAGAAATACATATCCATGTGTATTATAGAATCATAGAATCTCCCGAGTTGGAAGGGACCCATAAGGATCATTGAGTCCAACTCCTGGCACCACACAGGTCTACCAGAAATTCAGACCATATGACTAAGTGCATGGTCCAAATGCTTCTTAAACTTCGATAGGCTTGGTGCCATGACTACTCCCTGGGGAGTCTGTTCCAGTGCATGACAACCCTCTCAGTGAAGAACCTCTTCCTGATAACCAGCCTGAACCTCCCCTGTCGCAACTTGACACCATTCCCTTGGGTCCTATCGCTGGTCATTAAAGAGAAGAGATCGGTGTCTTCCCCTCCACTCCCCCTTGTGAGGAAGCTGTAAACCTCGATGAGGTCTCCCCTCAGCCTCCTCTTTTCCAGGCTGAACAGGCCTAGTGACCTCAGCCGCTCCTCATATGTCTTCCCTTCTAGGCCTTTCACCATCTTCGTAGCCCTTCTCCGGACACTCTCCAACAGTTTCACCTCCTTTTTGTACCATGGTGCCCAGAACTGCACACAGTACTCGAGGTGAGGCCGCATCAGCACAGAGTAGAGCGGGACTACCACTTCCCTCGACCGACTAGCAATGCTGTGTTTGATGCATCCCAGGATACGGGATGTATCATATTCCCATATCCCTCTCTTCAGGGCTGCTCTCCAGCATATCATCACCCAGTCTGTACATATAGCCAGGGTGTATAGCCACATATAGCCACCTTCCCAAGTGCAGGACCCAGCACCTGCTCTTGTTAAACTTCATGCGGTTGGTGACTGCCCATCTCTCCAGTCTGTCCAGATCTCTCTGCAAGGCCTTTCCACCCTCAACAAAGTCCACCACTCCCAGTTTAGTGTCATCAGCAAGTTTGCTCAAAACACCTTCTAGTCCTACATCAAAATCGTTTATAAAAACATTGAAGAGGACTGGCCCTAAAATGGAGCCTTGGGGGACCCCACTAGTGACCGTCTGCCAGCCTGATGCGGCCCCATTTACCACAACCCTTTGAGTCCTACCCGTCAGCCAATTGCTCACCCATCTTATAATGTTTTTTTTTTAGCTGTATGCTGGACATTTTGTCCAGTAGGATCCTATGGGAAACTGTCGAAAGCTTTACTGAAATCCAAAAAGATCATAGCTGGTTTCCCTTGATCGACCAGATGGGTGATCTTATCATAAAAGGAAATCAAGTTAGTCAAACAGGACCTACCCCTCGTGAACCCATGTCGGCTGAGACCAATGACTACATTGTCCCCCAGCTACGCTTCAATAACTTCAAGGATAATTTTCTCCATAATTTTACCAGGCACTGACGTGAGACTGACAGGCCTGTAATTGCTAGGGTCTTCTTTCTTGCCCTTCTTGAAAATTGGCACAACATTTGCCAGCTTCCAATCAACTGGGACCTCTCCAGATTCCCAAGACCATTGAAAAATAATTGAGAGAGGTCTCACGATGACGTCAGCCAGCTCTCTAAGCACCCTGGGATGAATCCCTTCCAGAGCCATGGACTTGTATGGATCCAGGTGGAGCAGCACATCCCGCACACGTTCAGGGTTGGCTGGGAGTTTATCATTCCCACCATCACGGTCCTCCAGCTCAGGGCACTTGGGGTCCTGATATTGTGTGAACTCACTTTAGGATAGAATAACTCTTGTAGTTAAAATATAATGAGAATAAGACATCCTCATGTATATTGTGTCTGCTAGCATCTTGTTGAAACTTGAGTTGAAACACATCAAAGGGGGAAAAGACAGATAACGGGATGCTGGCTGAAATTGGAATTAGGGCTGAGGCTGAAACTTGAGATAAAAACACACCAAATGGGGAAAGACAGATAACAGGTTGTCAGCTGAAACTGGTTCTGCAGCTTGGAAAACAGCCAACCCTGCTGACTCAGCATTTTTTAGCAAAAGGTGAAAAGTGCATTGCGAGGAAGACCTAAGGTCTTCCAAAGACCACTGCCCACGTCCCGAAGAGCCCTGCCCACAGTTCTTGGAAGAATCTGCGCAAGCGCAAAGGACTGATAAGCAAATTAGCATACGAAGCGAGAGTAGGTGGGATTAGATAATGAATATGTATAGGCGTTAATTGAATATTCATTGTTTTTTGCTGTATAAATATGAGATAGTTTGTCACTTCAGGTATGCACGTTAGGCAGAGAGAACCCCTGTGCATCCAGCGCTGCCAATAAAGAATACTTCGTCACTAAGAAAATTTCTGACTTCGTTCTTCAAATCAATCTGGCGACCCAGATGGGACAACCTCTCTGTCGGGCTGCAGGACCCGCTGGGAATAGGACTCCCTAGGGTACCCCCGAGATTTCTCGGAGGGACTCCTTGACTCAACGGATCACTGCGGAGGCAGACAAGGACCCCATTGCTCTAAGTGACAGTATTCTTTATTTTTTAATTTTGTTTGTTTGGTAGACCGGTCATTTGGAGCTGCCTATAAGTCGGAAAGTAAAATTCGCAGGGTGGTGTATACTTTCGTGGATAGCACCTTAAGTATACGTTGATTTTGTTTTGGTTTTGTCGGCATTCAGTTGCCATTTGGAACCTCCTATAAGGTTCATTTGTTTTGGTTTTGTCGGCATTCAGTTGCCATTTGGAACCTGGCAAGTTTGCCTATAAGGTTCATTTGTTACAGTGTCACTTATTTCGGTTTCCTGATGTACTGAATGTGGAATGTGATGCTGATTATTGTTATTGTGATTTTGGCTATATGCTTGGTAATAATAGTAGGTTCTTGGTGTTGCTGCGGAAAGATACCTGCGTGTTGTATTTTGTAAGTGATAAGTGTATTCTGTGAATGTGAACTGGGAAGATGGGAGGAAGACAAAGTGGTGGGATTTTAAAGAAAAGCCCTTTAGGATGTGTTCTGAGTCACTGGGAGGATATTGGAGGGTCTGCTGGTGGAAGTATGAACAGGAAAACATTGATAAAATATTGTAATCAATGGTGGCCGCTTTATAAGCTGGAATGTGGAGAAAAGTGGCCTTTTAATGGAACTTTAAACTATAATACTTTGTTACAGCTAATGTTGTTTTTGAGGAGAAAAGGGAAATGGGATGAAATGTTGAATACTGATATGTTGTTTCAGCATCTTGGAGGGAAAAAGTACGGAATTAAGTTGGCTCCTGACTGAGCCTTTGGTGCTGGCATTAGAAAAGTACAGGATGGAGAAAGATAAAGGAAGTGTTAATAGGGCTGTTGAAGGTGTTAAAGGTGTGGCATGTAGTATTTGATAAAGCTGTTTGAAGTTGAATGAGCAGGGAAAGAGGATGTAGGGATGTTAATAGTTCTGCCTCAACCCGAGGCTGAGATCTCAAAATCACAGAGGGTGTGAGCCCTCTGGGGCAGAGGGACCATGATGGGTCCGAAAGAGTTGTCATGGAAACAGAAAAGCAGCTAACTCTTAAAACAACCTGAGTTCATGTGTGAGCTCAGATTGTCCATGGGCAATCTGCTCAGGGAACTTTCAACGATTGCATTCCCCTGACCGACTCCCCCCAACTGAGACCCTAATCACCCCGGAAATTATGAACGGCTATACTGAAATCTGGTTAAATTGGGAATTGAGAATTTGTTCCAACAAGCTCCAAAAGAAACCGCTATGGATTTTTTGGACCAACTTTTGAAATGCAATGAAGAAAAAAAAAAAAAAAAAAAAAGGCCTGGCTTCAGAAAACAGAGGCAATTGGCTAGCCTCTTTCTAGGGCAATTGGCCCCCTGATATCAGAAAGAAATTGTCTTAGGCTGCAGGATAAACTTACAACAGGCAGGAATAACGGGGACCTGGGGCACCTACCCTAGCAGGTCCACTGGTTGAAATAAAGCTAGGGAACAAAGAGAGAGCCTTGAATTTCTGTTGGTTAAGGGAGCTTCTTTCTCTGTGTTAATTAGTCTGTAAATGTAATAGGAGCAACTGGCCAACAGGAAAAGGCATTTTTTTGCAGTGCTTGAAATTTAAATTGGGAAAAATGATTGGGATTACAAAATGAGAAAAATAGTCAAGTTTGGTTCATGGTACTAGATTTAAAGGATGCCTTTTTCTGCCTGCCCGTGGCAAATGAAAAGCAGAAACTCTTTGCCTTTGAATGGGAAAATCCAAATAGAGGATAGAAAACTCAGATTACTTGGACAGTGTTACCACAGGGGATCAAGAATAGCCCCACCATATTTGGGAAACCACTAGCCTGTGATCTTGAAGTTTGAAAGACCCCTTCGGGAAAAGGGGACACTGTTGCAATATGCAAATGATAACTACTGAAGAAGAAAAGGAACATGTATCGTGGACTATTAGTTTACTATTTTTTTTGGCACTAATACTATGAACCCAGTCTCTTTCCTCAGTAACAGAGTTTCCAGATCACCACATCTTGCATCAAGACCATGGACATGGTATAGTCCAGCTGACCAGACTTCTAGGAAACACCCCTAGAAGATGTGGAGGATTGGTATATAGATGGCAGCAGCTTCGTCCGCCAGGGATTTCGCCTCACAGGATATGCGGTAACAAACATCAGCCCAAAAGGTGGAAATCGCCTTGATAAGAGCTCTTGAGCTGGCAAACATTTGGACAGATTTGAAATATGCCTTTGGTGTGGTGCATGCACACAGGGCAATTTGGAAGGAGGGAAAAGAGGTGGAACTTACAGTGGATGCGGGGGCAACATATTCAGTTTTATATAAAGCATTAGTATCAGTAGGGGAATGATTGCGTTGTAGTGAAGGAGGGCAACTGGCCAATCTGAAATAGCATATTTCTGCAAACCATTGAAATATAAATATGGGAAATAGTGGGGTATTCACAAATTCCTGTACATGCCCAACTCCCTGGAGTCACTCCTAGGGAGAGATTTACTGGAAAGATTACAGGTAACCATTTCATTTAAAAATTGGGAGATTATTTTGGAGGTAAATCATCAAATATATGTGGAAGTGTTGAGTTTAATATTGACAGCTATTGAGACCAAGGAGGAAATTAGTTAGGAAATCCTAAGTCAAGTGTTTTCTGGAGTATGATCTTCTAATGTACCAGGGAAGGCGAAAAATGCACTTCCAATACAAATTAAACTTAAGGAAGGAAAACAGCCAGTCAGAATTAAACAGTACCCCTTGAAAAAGAAAGACAGAGAAGGAATTAGCCTGATAATTGATTAACATACTTAACACCAGAGCTAACTTGGTTTACCGTTTTAGACCTGAAGGATGCCTTCTTTTGCCTCCCTCTCCATGAAGCCAGCCAGAAAATCTTTACATTTGATTGGAAAAGCCCTAAGAGTGGGCACAAAGCACAGCTCACATGGACAAGGTTGCCTCAGGGATTTAAGAACTCACCCACCTTGTTCGGAGAACCACTTGCAAAGGACTTGGAGACCTGGGAAGCCCCATCAGGAGAAGGAAGGCTGTTGCAGTATGTAGATGACTTCCTGATAGCCACCCAGACAGAAGAAGCATGTGTGGCCTTGGACAGGAATTGCCCTGGGAATACTAGCACAGGACCTGGGCCCATATCGAAGGGCAGTTTCTTATTTTTCTAAGCAGCTGGATGCTGCCGCCAAGGGATGGCCAGGATGCCTCAGAGCCGTTGCAGCAATGGTGCTAAATATCCAGGAAGCATGCAAGTTCACCTTAGGACAGAAAATAACTGTGCTAGTGTCTCACACAGCGTCTGCAGTGCTGGAAGTGAAAGGCGGTCACTGGCTTTCCCCACAAAGTTTCCTGAAATCAGCAGAAACCAAGGGGAGCCAGTACACCATGACTGCCTGGACACCATCGAAGCTACCTACTCCAGCCATCCAGATCAGCTACGTCATCAGCGGAAAACAACATGCTGGGTATGCAGTTACCACTTGCAAAGCAATTCAGCCACCTGAAAAGATAGCAATTATGTACATTAAGGCACACCAGAAGGTGAGCTCAGAATTGGAGGAAGGAAATGATCTGGCGGACAGAGAGACAAAAGAAGCAGCAGAAGGTGAGGTAGCAACTGAAGGAGGCCTGATTCCAGATGGACAGATTCCCCTTGAAGGTAAGCCTGTATATAACAAAAAGGATAGAAAATTAATCAAAAGTCAAAAGGGAAAATATAACCAAGAGGGATGGGCTATAACCAAAGAAGGGAAGGGGAAGCTAGTCATCCCCTCCAATTTATCTAATTGGAAAAATTATTGCCAGGAACTTATATGCTACCATCACTCAAATAACTTAATGTGATCTTTGTCTCCAGACTAACCCCAAAAATGCCCCCAAACCAAAATTGTGTCAAATTGGAAAAGGCCATGGGCCTGGGCAACAGTGGCATATTGACTTTTCTGAACTTCCAAGAAAAGGGGGGGTGTCGATATTTACTGGTGTTAACAGATACCTTTTCAGGATGGCCAGAGGCTTTCCCCAGTAGGACTGCCAAAGCCCGAGAGGTAACTAAGTCTCTTGCAGAGAAAACTTTGAAACCACAGTGGGAAGGACTATACCAGGTGCTCCTTACTACCTTCACTGCAATTAAGATCAATGAACAGAGTGCCTGGATTCACCATTCTCGAGTGAAGAAAGCTCCAGAAGCCCCCTGGAAAGTAACACCGGGTGATGGTGAATTGAAACTAAAGCTCAGTTGAGCAAAATGAGGACAGGAGTATTTAGTAATATGGTTTGCAGAAATGTAGTTAACAGAATTGTTTTATTTTTGTGGCTTATAGTTGTAATTGTGATTCAAGAATTGGAAGGTGCCTCTATGATAATAGAGAATAGTGAGTGGCCTTGGTCCGAAGCCTTAACAACAGAGGATAAGAGCATTAATGGAAAGTTAGCAGTAATGGTTTTTTGGCGAACAAATGGTGACTATTTACATACATTATCAAAATGGCAAAAATTAGGGGAAGAATGGACACACCAAAAAACCATAGGGGATGAAATTAAAATAGGATGCCGAATGATTAATGAAACGACCCGTGAGAAAGTAACAGGGATTTTAGTAAAACCGATTTCCAAAAGTGGCCAACAAGAAGGTTGTATCCGCCCAGGTAAATTAGATTGTTGGTATAATTTTATATTAATGCAGACCATAGTAATTAGCTGGTATTGGACTAATAATAGCTGGACAAAATGGTCACAAAAGCAAGCACACCTCAGGGGCAGGACATGAAGAGACTTAACTGGAATGCTAGGAACAGGATTAGGAGTTTTAAATGGGAATTGATTCAGAAATATTAATGAATAAGCTGGCCACAGCAACAAGTGATTTGACAAAACTAAAACAGCCCCTACAATGATCCTTATTGGCATTGGGAACTAGCCAATGGCAAGTTTCAAAGGTGTTACCGAGATGGGAAAAGGCTGAA
Source organism: Stictonetta naevosa (assembly GCA_011074415.1). Taxonomy (NCBI): domain Eukaryota; kingdom Metazoa; phylum Chordata; class Aves; order Anseriformes; family Anatidae; genus Stictonetta; species Stictonetta naevosa. The sequence goes on along the minus strand of MU012862.1, from coordinate 42,094 downwards.
GATCAAGACCACAAACTAATAATAGATGCACTTAGTATGGTTCAAGATAATTTATCTTTGGCTCTTAGTTGTATACAAGCACAGTTATGGATGCAGGCGACAGCTGCCTTGATTATTAGGGAAGGAAGTGAAGGTATTTTCCCTGCTGAAGTCCGGAAGACTGTTTGGGACGATGCCAATGATTTTGAGTGGAAGTTCCAATCTTGGTGGACTCTGGTAAATTTTACCTATGATCCCATTATTAATATGGCTACTGCCTTTGTGCTTACTATCCGTAATGCCATGGTTTATGTTATCCACCCCATCATTGCACTAGGATTAAACCACGAGGAGAAAGTACTCTGTCCTTCAGAACACAGAACATGGGCACAGATGGGGAATGGGAAATGGCAGTCTGTAAATCTGGAATCATGTATTACGCGAGAACAACAAGGATTTATTTGTGAAAGCGACACAATTGATGCTCAGGATGTATGTCTTGACACTGAGCAAGGTGTCTGCCACTTTGAAATTCATCCAAACACTAGTCAAAAGACTGTGCTTGTATATATTGGTCAAGGCTGTGTGTGTTTAAGAACTGCTTGTGCTTTTGTAGAAGTAGATAAGGATAATATAACTCTCCCTAGCAAGAATCATTCTAACTTTTGTATTTGTAACTTTGTTAGAATCACTGGTTGTGATTTTCTATATTTGGCACCAGTGGTATCCCACCAATTGATCAAGTCTAGCAACATGATATATCACAAGTTATTACTCACACCTATTGGGATGAACCTCACGTTAGTGAAGCAACTAGTTAAACACCAAGACCTAATCAACATTTTAAGAAGCATTCAGGAGAATGGAGAGAAGACTCTAATCACTGTCCATCATGATGCAAAGGAAATAAACAGTTTTGCAGAGAATAAAACAAGACACAAATCACAACTGGTGGGATGCCCTCTTTGGATGGTCGCCAACTGCAACTGGGATTTTGAACACCTTATCTCACCCAATTATTGTTTTATTGATATAAGTTGGTATAAGTCTAATATTGTCTTTTTTAATGCTCATTTGGAACTGGAAAATGTTACAACGAATAGCGGTATTAGCTTCCTTGACAAAAGTACATGGCAAGGCTTTGAGGGATACATATCATAGAGATTGGGAAGAAAAACATTTGTATTAAGTAAAAGAATTTACTAAGATTTTCCAGAAAAGGGGGGAATGATATTGTATGAACTCACTTTAGGATAGAATAACTCTTGTAGTTAAAATATAATGAGAATAAGACATCCTCATGTATATTGTGTCTGCTAGCATCTTGTTGAAACTTGAGTTGAAACACATCAAAGGGGGAAAAGACAGATAACGGGATGCTGGCCGAAATTGGAATTAGGGCTGAGGCTGAAACTTGAGATAAAAACACACCAAATGGGGAAAGACAGACAACAGGTTGTCAGCTGAAACTGGTTCTGCAGCTTGGAAAACAGCCAACCCTGCTCACTCAGCATTTTTTAGCAAAAGGTGAAAAGTGCATTGCGAGGAAGACCTAAGGTCTTCCAAAGACCACTGCCCACGTCCCGAAGAGCCCTGCCCACAGTTCTTGGAAGAATCTGCGCAAGCGCAAAGGACTGATAAGCAAATTAGCATACGAAGCGAGAGTAGGCGGAATTAGATAATGAATATGTATATGCGTTAATTGAATATTCATTTTTTTGCTGTATAAATATGAGATAGTTTGTCACTTCAAGTATGCACGTTAGGCGGAGAGATCCCCCGTGCATCCAGCGCTGCCAATAAAGAATACTTCGTCACTAAGAAAATTTCTGACGTCGTTCTTCAAATCAGTCCCAAAGCCCATCATCAGCATTGAAGATGGATGCAAAGAAGGCATTAAACGTCTCTGCTTTGCCTATGTCCTTGTCTGTGAGGTTGTGGGAAAGGAATTTGCAGGTGGCTTTGCGCTGTTTCACACATCCCTGAATTAGAGATAATGAGGAAACAAGTGGTAGAAACAAAAACCTGAGCAAGGTTGAGATAAAGTAAATTGGCTACAGTGCTGAAGATGAGTTTTGGGCAGTGGTCAATTGCTGGCTGGCTCGAGGGTCTCTAACCAATTGCATGACAGAATCTGGCACGTGGACAGTGCGTGGGGCTATGGGGAAAGTATATGTAGTAGTGAAAAAGGGCAATAAATGTCTCCTGTTCAAGAACCATCTGGAGTCCATGTCTTGCATCCCTTCAAATGGTGACCCCGATGTGATTCGTGGAGGAGCAATGCATCACGAGTGTCTGAAGGGAACCCAGCCAAACGAATCAAGCTCGCAGCTGGACTGCAGCTTCAACTCCGGGACATCACCTGGAGGACAGGTGAGCGGCTGGGCATTAATCATGGGAGGTAGCCTTTCGGCAGAGGAAGAGGCTATAGTGAAACTACTAACGCAACTCCTAATGGAAAGGGGAGTAAAATATGATCCGTTTAAGATAAAGCTATTATTGAAATTTTTGTGAAAACAAGGGTTCCCCTCAACGGCTTCCACAGTATTTGATGTAAAAACCTGGGACCAAGCGGGGGAAAAAATATGGCAAGCAGTGTCCAGTGGGGATACTAATGCTCCTGAGGTGATGACTACATGGCGACTGGTGACTGAGACTTTAAGATCGTGGCAGGCAGAAAAGAAAGTACAGAACGCCGCTGCCCAGGCAATAACAGCAGCCGAACCGAGATCAGAGCCTTCAAGGTCACCAGAGCGGTGTAATTTGATAGACCTGGGCGATGACAAGGAACAGAGCCGCGGACCGCCTCCGCTGAGCCCCTCCCCGCTGCCCCCCTCGGCTCCCGCCTTGCCTACCCCCGATAATGCCTCCCTGGGGGCCCGAGCTTTCGACCCGCGGGAAAGATGGGAGCTAGTGCGCCGGGAAGCGCTAAAGAATGGGGCCCCGTCGACGGTTTCGGCGGTGTTTGCTTTAAAAACTTGGGAAAATGCTGGGACAACTCTATGGAACGCTGCTGAGGTGATGACGACGTGGCGCTGAGCAACTGAAACACGGAGATCATGGCAAGCGGAAAAAAGGGTACAGGCAGCGGCCGCACAGGCTACGCAGCCGGGTGAAATAAAAAGCGGTGACTGCGTACCGCCAGAGAAAGCAAACCTGATAGACTTGGGAATAGAGGCAGAGACAGTATCCCAACCCATGGCGGCCACTCTGCGCTCGATGCCATTGCGGCCATCAGCGCCGCCGCCCGCCCCGCCGTCGGCTGCTGCGTTTCTCCGGTTTGAGCGCCCGCCCGCCCTCACCGGGCGCTGCCATGTTCCGCCTGCTGCTGCGCCCGGGCGCCGCCGCCCGCCGCCGCCGCTGCCTCCCCGCCGTCCCCCCCCCCCCCCCACCCCCGGGCCAGCCCCCTCTCAGCCCGCCGGCCCGTCTGCTGGCGCTGCGAGCCGCCGCCGGCAGCTCGGCCAAGGATGTGGGTGGATCCCCTGAAAAGGCAGCCACAGATCTCAGCAGTTAACACAAACTCAATAAATCCCAGCAGCTGAAAAAAGTTTTCAAAGAATATGGTGCTGTAGTGAAACATGGGATTAGAAATTAGAGAGTGACTGATTAAGAATAAATATATAGACAACACTCATTGCTTAATATGTGCTGTGCTTGGAAAATACAGTGTTACATTTGTGATGTACTGTGCTTGTGCTGCGCTGAGAAAATACAAAATGTACGTGCAAATACAGCATGAGAGAATGCACAGATGAGGAGTGAGGAGGAGGACTAAAAGCTGCCAGCACAGATTTATGACAGGGAGTAAGGAGGAGGACTAAAAGAAAGTCACACTTTCAAGGTGCCTAGATAACAGGGGGCCCTCGGACCCTGGGAACTGAGACAAACCAACCTTACGGACTGAACTGAGACCAAGGGCTCAGAGAGCATGCGCAAGAAGATAGGGTGAAAAGTTCAACTCAGATGAAGACATCTTCATCCCGACGACCACCCGAACGACCACCAGAAAGCACTACGCAAGCGCAGAAGGACTGATAAGATAATTAGCATACGAAGCGGGGCTAGGTGGAGCTAGGAAGTGAATATTCATAGGTGTGTTGAGAAACTTAATGCATATGTAATATTTTAGGGGATAAAAGAGAATGCAAGCGAGCGAATTGTTGCGCATGACTTTGGTGGGACTACCCCCGTGCTGCCCAGTGCTGAATAAACATACCTACTTTACAATCTTACTGATTGTGGAGTCAGTTTTCCGTGAGTCAGTAGGGGATTCATTCCATATTGAAATTTAATTAGTATCTTCTACCTGGCTGTATCAAGTGGTGTGGATATGAGTGCAGTTCTCTTCAAACTTGGTTTCAGTGAATCATCGCTGCAATCTAAACGGGCTGCTGGTACAAGCACATTTGTGTTGGCATATACTATTCAAAATTGTTTGCTCTAGTACGAATCAGCATTACTATAGTTTCTGTGCCATTTATTTTCCGATACTGCTGGAAGATTGGTTTCTTTAAACCTCCTACCGCAGATCCGTGATAACTTCTTATGGTTTTTTTTTTTTGTGTTTTTTTTTTTTTGTTTGTTTTGTTTTGTTTTTTTTTTAAAAAAAAACTTTGAATATTGTATCGGACACGCAATATTTTGTAGGTGTTGCTCCGCACATTGAGAGGGCACATTTGAGACATATCCCAAAGGAAAACTTGTTTCTAAAATTTAAGGAGCTGTTATTTTTGGTAGAGCAGCGCATGCACGTGTATTGCATTATTCACATGCAGAGCCACACCATGTTACCTGGTATTTTTGCAGAGGGTAATGCACATGCTGACCAGCTAACTAATATGACCCTGACTGCCCTGGTGCCTAAGGTACTGGAGCAAGCATGGTTATCCCATGCCTTTTTCCATCAACCCACCAAAGTCTTGGCAAAGCAATTCACTATATCGATCACTGACTCCAAATTGATTGTCCAAACATGTCCTGACTGTCAACAAAATGTTTCAACCCCGTCTTTAACGGTAAACCCTAGAGGTCTATGGTCCCTACAGTTATGGCAGACCAATGTAATGCATATTCCAGAATTTGGTCGCTTGAAATATGTTCATGTATCGGTCGACACTTTCTCTCATTCTATTTGGGCGACAGTTGCAATGGGTGAAACTAGTCGCCACGTCCAGGCTCACTTCCATGTTGCTTTCTCAGTGCTAGGCATCCCAAAGGAAATAAAACCCGACAATGGCCCCGCCTATGTTAGTCACTCTCTTCACACCTTTTTTCAAACTTGGGGTATCCGACACATCACAGGCATTCCTCATTCCCCCACGGATCAAGCCATTGTAGAGCACACACATTGCACCTTGAAAACACTGCTAAATAAACGAAAAGGGGGAGACACCCAGGAAACACCACAGAACAGGTTGGGAAAGGCACTTTACGTAATGAATCACCTATCATTACCCTTTCCTTAAGAAGAGGTACTGCCCATAGTAAAACATTACAAAAATATGAATTCCACGCTATCACAGGTGCCACAATCAGAGCAGGCCTTAGTAATGGCAAAAAAAATAAATACAGGTCTTTGGGAGGGACCCCAGCCTCTAATAACTTGGGGTCAAGAGTATGCTTGTGTCTCCACAGGTCACGGACCAAGATGGGTACCAGCAAGGGGGGTAAGGCCATGGTTGGCCTCCTCCTCACAGTCGCTGCTGTCATCGGTTATTGCCAGCCCTGGGTCTCCATCCAACCACAATCAGTGAGTCTTGATTGGTGTGGTATTACTGCCACTGTTGTGGTAGCAATTGGCACCTGCTATTCTTTGACCCTCAGCAATCTCACAACAGAAGGGGGATTCTGAGAGGCCAGGCACGGTAGACAGCTGCTTAATCTTCTCTGTACTTAAGGCAGCTATGCCAAAAGCCCACTGGAACCCTTTTGGGTCCTTGAAATATCTTCTAAGATAGTCTATGCCAAGGATGCACGGAGCATCCAGGCCAGTCACAATACAGTGCTTTTGCCACTCATTCCCAGTTAGACTCACTTCAGCCTCCAATACAGTTAAGTGTTGGGATCCCCTGTCACTCCAGAGATACAGATGAGTTCTGCCCCTTGGTAGCCTGATGGCATTAGGGTACGCTGTGTGCTGGTGTCTGTTAGAGCATTCTACTACTGCGGGTCCAATGTGCCGGGCCATCGGATTCACATAGTCCAGTAAATCCAGTTATACCTTTCCTCCACCTGGCCAGAGGCAGGGCCCCTATAGTCCTGGTTGGAGTATCCATTTGCCGTTTTTGGTCGTTTTACCCTGCTGGGCAGCTGAACTCTACCAGAACCACTCTCTCACTCCCCCTCCTCAAAGGGAAAGGGGGAGAAAATATGATTAAAAGGGCTCAAGGGTTGAGATAAGAACAGGAAGATCACTCAACAGTTATTGTCACAGGCAAAATAGACTCAGCATAGGGAGATTAACATAATTTATTGCCTGTTACTAACAGACTAGAACAGTGAGAAACTAAAAACAAACGAAAAACACCTTGTCCCCCTTGCAGCCCCTTCTATGTCCTACCCCCGAGCGACACAGGGGAATGGGGATTGTGGTCAGTCCATAACACTTCGTCTCCACCCCTGATTCATGGAGGTCACTATCATCCCCTGTTCCAAGGTGGGGTCCCTCACATGGGGTACAGTCCTTCCTGACCTGATCCTGCATGGGCTTCCCACACGCAGCAGCTCTTCAAGAATGTCCTTGTTTCAGTTAGGACAGAGTTAATTTTCCACCTAGTAGCTGGTAGGGTGCTATGTTTTGGATTAGGATGAAAAGAGTGTCGATAACATGCTGATGTTTTAATTCTTCCAGAGCAGTGCTTATACCAAGCCAAGGACTTTACAGCTCCTCGCTCTCTCCTGCCAGCGGGTAGGCTAGGGGTGCAGCAAGAGCTGGGAGGGGACAGACCCAGGACAGCTGACCCAAACTGGCCAAAGGGGTATTCCATCCCATCTGACATCATGCTAAACAATATATAGGGTTGGTTAGCTGGGGTGGGGGGGGCAGCTGCTCAGGGATAAGCTGGGCATTGGTCAGCGAGTGGTGAGCAATTGCATTGTGCATCACTTGTTTTGTACACATTATTATTAGTAGTACTATTATTATTATTGTTATTATTATTTTCCTGTCTTAATAAACTGTCTTTATCTCAGTTCACAGGCTTCACTTTCTCATTTCTCTCCCCCATCCCAGAGAGGGAGGGGGGAGGGTGAGCGAACGGCTGTGTAGTGTTTAGCTGCCAACTGGGTTAAACCACAACAAAGAACTACTCCAATGTGTCTGTACCTTGGGGTCCATCCATCAGGAGCAAACTTCTCTAACATGGGTCCTCCATGGGCAGCAGCTCCTGCCAGGTCACCTGCTCCTGCGTGGTCTGCACGGGCTACAGGTCCAGCCCTGATTCTGCTCTGGCGGGGGCTCTCTATGGGCAGCAGACTCCTAGCCAGATCTACTTGCTCCACTGTGGTCTCCTCCACAGGCTGCAGTGTGGAAATCTGCTCCGCCATGGTGCTCCATGGACTGCAGGGGGACAACCTGCTTCACCATGGTCCTCTCCATGGGCCACAGGGGAACTTCCGCTCCGGCACCAGGAGCACCTCTTCCCCCTCCTTCTTCACTGACCTTGGTGTCTGCAGGGCTGTTTCTCACTCCTCTCTTTTCCAACTGCTATTGCGCAGCAGTTTTTTCCCCTTTCTTAAATATGCTCTCACAGAGGCTCAACCAGCATTACTTATTGCCTCAGCTCTGGCCAGCAGTGGGTCCCTTTTGGAGCCGGCTGAAACTGGCCCTTATCTAACATGGGACAGCTTCTGGACTCCTCACAGAGACTCTATCCCAGCCGAAACTAGGACACAACATTATCCACCAGTGCTGCAACACTTTCATAGAAGGCCACCAAATTTGTCCGGCACAATTTTCCCTTAGTGAAGCCATGTTGGCTGTCACCAGTCACCTCCTTATTTTCCATGTGACTTAGCATAGTTTTCAGGAGGATCTGCTCTGTGATCTTGCCAGGCACAGAGGTGAGACTAACTAGCCTGTAGTTCCCCAGGTCTTCCTTTTTTCCCTTTTTAAAAATGGGGGATCTGATCCCCTCTTCCAGACAGTGAGAACTTCACCAGACTGCCACAACTTCTCACATATGATGGACAGTATCTTAGCAACTTCATCAACCACTTCCCTCAGGACCCGCAGATATATCTCATCAGGTCTCATGGACTTGTGCACCTTCGGGTTCCTTAGATGGTATCGAACCTGATCTTCTCCTATAGTGGGCAGTTCTTCATTCTCCCAGTCCCTGCCTTTGGATTCTGTGACTTGGGCTGTATGTCTAGAGCACTTGCCAGTCATGATTGTGGCAAAAAAAAAAATATTGAGTACCTCAGCCTTCTCCATGTCGCTTGTAGCTGGGTCTTCTGTTTCACTCACTGTGGGGATACAGTTTCTTTTAACTTCCTTTGCTGTCCTTGGTGTCCTGGTTTCAGTTAGGATAGAGTTAATTTTCCTCCCAGTAGCTG
>MU012862.1:0-23559 GCA_011074415.1 Stictonetta naevosa | reverse complement strand
ATCCAAAACATAGCACCCTACCAGCTACTGGGAGGAAAATTAACTCTGTCCTAACTGAAACCAGGACATGTTTCATTCTATTTCTTTTTCAAGAGCTCTAGATTTCACCTAAAGATGTGTAGTATGTTACAATGAAATGTGGCCTATTCCTATGGGAATATTTTGTGATTGATACTGCCTTGACAGGTTTTAGTCATTCTACTGAAGTGTCTTTTAGCCTTACTGCCATGATAATCCAGTTCTTTATTTCAGTTACAACAAAAGCTCATATTTTTCCTTAGAACCTGCTATGCTTATGGAATGTACAGGAGGCATGGTTAACTTCATGTTACATCTCTGAAAACAAAACACCAAAGCTGTTCATTCAGACCATCTACATGAGTAACCATCTGGTTCTTCTCCATCATCTTGCACTTTCTATTATGGCTTAAGAGAAATGTTACTATCCATACAGTTTTGCAGCATCATTTTGGGTTGGTTTTGGCTTCCAGTTTGTTTCTGTCTAATTTTATCTGTCTATTCCATGCACTCCCAATAGGCTGATACAAAGTAAAGATGATTTAAGTATGTTTTTCCTCTGATATCTTCTTTCTTTCCACATTATCCGCTCTTTAATTTAATGTAATTCCTAGTTATCAATATTATGCAGTAGGTTGAGATTTGCTAAGAGTCACACTGCAGAATTTAGTCAATGGCCCAAGTAGAAAGCATGCATCAGGGGTGCCTAGAGACGGCAAGCAGATCATTTTGCTTAAGGGCCCCTAGTTTTGGGAGTGGGTAGAGACCACCACCACAGTGCACTCTGATGTACAAGGGCTCACAGTCAGTGTTTGCCTTGCACCCATGGGGGTCTTTGCTGATCCTGCCAAGGCAGCGCCCCAAGAGCCCTTGTGGAGCTGGAACCACACACTGGGAAAGGCAGGAGCCCTCCATGATTTCTGCCAAAGAATTGTCCCAGTTTTTGTCAGGTTCTAGTGTTTAACAAATGCTGTATGACAACTTCTTTGGATAATGCTAGAGTGCTCTCAACATATTTCTGAAATACGTAAAAGTTTTGTTCTTTTTCAGTATTTGCAAATGCAGTAGAGTGACAATATTAAAGCCATTGCTGAAAAGTATGATTTCCAATACAAAAACATAGCTCCGCTACCAAGCAAATATCAAAATGCAGAAAAGAAGCATTATTTTTGTGTTCTTTTCAAAGTATTTCATTCTGTTTTACCCAAGATAGCATGAACTTTTTTTTGAACCTCTGTTATGTTCGTTCCAACAAGTTTTTAAATTACAAATTTAAAAGGTTTAGTCTTCAAAACACAAGGAAGGCAAGGTTTATGTTAGTCAGATCTGACATATTTTACTATTATAATGTCATTATCTGGCACAATAATATGTATTTAAATGCCCATTGACATATGCTCTTTCTACTCCCAGTAATTCTGAAACTACAATTTTCTACATGTAGGAATAATTTTGTCCAGTGCTGAAAGGCTGCTATTTCTGAGATAAAACACAGCATGCTGCAGTTGTACTCAGTTTTGTGAAAGGAAGTGTAAAAAATATAACCCCTCCAAATAAATTCATTGAATTACACTGTGCAGGCAGAATGTAATCCCCAATTTTGGGTGTACTGGGTTTTCGTGGCAAAGTTTTGGTATCAGGGGGCTGCAGGGGTGGTCTCTGTGAGAAGAATACAGAAGCTGCTCCATGTTAGATAAGGGCCAGTTTCAGCCGGCTCCAAAGGAACCCACCACTGTCCAGAGCCAAGCCAACCAAGCCAGTAAGTAATGTTGTTTGCGCCTCTGTGAGAGCATATTTATGAAAGGGGAAAAAAAAAAAAAAAACACCAAAAAAACTACTGCACAAAAACAGCTGGGAGAGAGAGGAGTGAGAAACAATTTTGCTGACACTAAGGTCACTGAAGATGGAGGAGGTGCTCCTGGTGCCGGAGCAGAAGTTCCCGTGGCCCATGGAGAGGACCATGGTGAAGCAGGTTGTCCCCCTGCAGCCCATGGTGTACCATGGCGGAGCAGATTTCCACACTGCAGCCTGTGGAGGAGCCCACAGTAGAGTGGGTAGATCTGTCCTGAAGGTGGATGCTGCCCATGGGGGACCCATGTTGGAGCAGTTTGCTTGTGACGGATGGACCCTGTGGTACGGACACATATTGAAGTAGTTCTTGAAGAGCTGCTGCCTGTGGGAAGCCCACGTAGGAGCAGTTCAGGAAGGACTGTACCCCGTGTGAGGGACCCCACACTCGAGCAGGGGAAGAGACTGACCACGAGACAGGGGCGGAGATGAAGTTTTACAGACTGACCGCAACCCCCATGCCCCATTCCCCTATGTCACTCGGGGGAAGGATGTAGTAGAGGGTGGATGGTGTTTTTAGTTTGCTTTTTTTTTCTCACTGCTCTAGCTTGTTAGTAATAAGTAATAATTTTTATTAATCTCCCTATGCTGAGTCTGTTTTGCCTGTGACGATAACTGTTGAGTGATCTCCCAGTCCTTATCTCAACCCTTCAGTCCTTTTCATCATATTTTCTCCCCTTTCCCTTTGAGGAGGGGGAGTGAAAGAGTGGCTGTGGTGGAGTTCAGCTGCCCAGCTGGGTAAAACCACCACACTGGGTAATACAAAGGCTCTGGATTTTAGCAACAGAGTTGTGTTTTCACATTTTATTGAGAATATCACATTTATGCAAACCATAATATATCAACTCTGTAATAGGAAATAATTTTACTAATAAATTACAGAAACAAGGTTATTTATTTGGACATCCTTACCACAAGGACTGCATGTTTTCTATGGAGGTTTTACACTAAGTAAGTTCAGTCACAGCAGCTTTTGTCATTGAGAAAAGGCACCCAAACAATTCCTTATGACCCATGCGCCATAAAATAGTTCATTGTTATATTTCTGCATTCACACATTGTATTTTTAACAACATTAAAATAATTGTAGATAATTCATTCAATGAAAAGTTTTGCTTATCCCCAGAGGAGTCTCTGATTACCTTTTCATTTTACAGCATCTCAAAGCTCTAGGCTCAAGCCTCCAGTTTCATCATAACATTTTCCTCGCATTCAATTAGTGTCTCAGTGTGGGGAATATTAAGCAGCCACCCATGGCCAATTTAATGGAAATGTAATTAAGACCACAGTAGAAGGACCAGTACAACTATATGTAGAAGAAAGACATTAAAACCAGGTCATAATGCAATCTACTGAGAAGAGTCATAAATTGAAGAAGAAAAGATTGGGAGACAAAATACAAAGAACATGGTGAAATTATAATGAAATAGTCAAAGAACTATTTTCTACCTCAGAAATGTTCTCTGAAGTCTAGGTTTTGCTTTTATGCTCCAAGCATGATCAGGGCTGATGAGGTTTTTTTTTGCCAGAGCCTCAGCCATGTAGTCACTATCTCTGCAATCTCCTGACTGTCAGGAAACCTATAACAGCTCCCATTTTCTCCTCTAGGCGCTTCTGAAAGGTGACCAGTACTGATTGCATTCATTAAGCACCATCAGGGTTTTAAGACAGATCAAACAGCTCCGTATGATTTTAATACAATTTCAGCCTTTATCAAATGTACAGACAGTCCCATGAAGGTGAAGATTTAAAATTTAAACCTGTTTACAACAGACTAGATTTTCCAAGTTGCCTTCCACATCCCCTGAGATAGCACCTGCAGATTTCCATGGACCTACAGACCACAGTAAAAAAAACCTGCTGCAATCAACAGGACTGTTTGTCCAAAGTAGGAGCATAGCATCATATAGCGGGATTGCTGTAGTGTGCTGCTTTTTAACTTCTTTTCAAGCAATGCCAAGATGTTCTGTCTCCAAGTCTGAAAGCTAATGGGATGCTCTCATGAGTAAGCATTTTTCAGAGCGAGCATACTGTGAACAAGCATACTGAACTCCATGCCTTTGGGGAGAAATTGCAAGACTGCAAGTTTGCTTGCAGACCCCTGCCTCCTTCTACTTCTCTCACTGTGTTACTGGTGACTTGGCCTGACCATCAACTATTGCACCAGCAACAAATGCACAAGCACTAGTCAGGGACAACTAACTTATTTCCAGCTTGGCTTTGCCTTACTTTCTCACTGAGGGTAGCCACTAAAAGTTTCATTCCAGAAGAATTGTTTTCCAGTGACTTCCAGACAAATTTCCATTTAAAAAGGTTTTTTTTTTTTTTAGATTTTTGTTCAATTTTTTGTTTGTTTGTTTGTTTGTTTTTTTTGGTTGGTTGGTTGGTTGGTTGCTTTGCCTTTTTTTTTTTTTTTTTCCTGAGCATGAACAGGAAAACATACTCTAGAATATAATAAACACTAAAAGTCAAGCTGGATTATTTTGGGCTGATGCATCTACAGTGATATTTTTCACTGAGAATTTAATTAACAATTATTTTGATGGTAAGTAAATCAGAATAAAATCCAGCTCATTTTCCAAGATCTGAATTTGTTCTCTACTGCTAATGATAGTAAAAAAAATAGTAAAATATTATTTTAGCAAGTAAAGTAAGCTAAGGTAATTCTGAAAGAATGAGAGGAGGCAATTTGCTAATGGAACCAATGTATTTTATATTTGTCACAAATGCATTTATATTGAATCACATATTTGACCTTCATTATTCTCTTGTTTTCTCATTTATAAGTTGCAGATAGTAATACTTGCTCTTCTTTTGAAAGCTGTTTGAAATACATGATAAAAAATAGATGTACCAAGGATTAATAATTTTTCAAATTATTGACCACATTTAGCCATGTTCTGCTAGAAGATATTCAGTTCTTAGCAAAAATAGAAGTATTTATTCTCTGCATTTTTGTTTACATTTATTTTCTTCTCCTCAATTTCCTACATGTATATTTTACTTTTAAGGATTTTTCTCCTAATGTTCCTCTATTATTTTCTTTACCTTAATCATTTATCTGCTTGATGTCATTGATTTAAAAAGCAGAGAGATACTGTCACCATGTAAATTAGTTGAATGTGAGATTTCATAACATGAGAGAATTATCATTCTTGTTTGTTTTCCCTTTTGCTGTCTCTTAGCCCGAGACATCTCATCTGAGGTCTGCTCATCTACACTCCAGATACACTTTTAGCATGCTGTGGTAATACTAACAAAGGAAGTTGTTGTGGTTTAACCCATCTGGCAGCTAAGCACCACACAGCCATTCACTCACCCTCCCCTCACAGTGGGATGGGGGAGAGAATCAGAAAAAAAAAAAAAAGTAAAAGCTTATGTGTTGAGATAAAGACAGTTTATTAGGAAAGAAAAGAAAGAAAATAATAACAACAATAATAATAATAATAACAACATGTACAAAACAAGTGATGCACAATGCAATTGCTCACCACCTGCTGACCGATGCCCAGCCTATCCCTGAGCAGCAGCCCTCCCACCCCAACCAGCCACCCCCTATTAATTGTTGAGCATGACATCAGATAGTATGGAATATCCCTTTGGCCAGTTTGGGTCAGCTGTCCTGGGTCTGTCCCCTCCCAGCTCCTCGTACACCCCCAGCCTTCTTGCTGGCAGGACAGTATGAGAAGCTGAAAAGTCCATGACTTAGTGTAAGCACTGCTCTGCAACAATTAAAACATCAGCATGTTATCAGCATTATTCTCAACCCAAATCCAAAACACAGCACTGTATCAGGTGCTAGGAGGACAATTAACTCTATCCTAGCTGAAACCAGGACAGGAGTTTATCGTATCGCTGAGAATTTAAAATTCAGGCACACTGAAAAAAGGTCTACTATAAACACATTTTTTTCTAGTCAACATATGAGACTGAAAAGTTTTACGTGTTGGGGTAATAGTGTATCTAGTACAATACAGTGGTATAGCTCTCTTTCTACTTGTGATACAATGCCTCTATCTTAGTATAACCTCACTATGCAGTATATTGAGTTTACTGAAATTCTGGAGGCTGATAATAAAGTGATAAGATATGACAAGTAGTATTTTATTATGCAATCCCAGAATGCTTAGGTGAGTAGTTAGGCACACAGCTAATTGCTTTGAACCACCTGGAATAATTATTTTTATACATAACATGGATAGTGGTAGTGAATGATCTGGTTTGCTTGTAGCTATGCAGTTATCACATCCTAGACACCTTGGGAAGAAAACGATATGCTTAGTAAATAGACTGATATCGACTGAAGTAATAATGATCAAGGATGAACATTGCTGCTGTTTTGATGATTGACAGGGATAAACACATGACCCAAGGCATAGTAGTAAGCCATTAGTCTCCAAGCAGAGCCTTGAAATGCAGTTGTGGGTGTTATTATAAGCTGAGACTGACTGCAGGTATTTCAAGTTTAGATGATGGGCCAGAATATAGCAGCAACCTTGGGTAAGCATAGGGTATGTCAAGGGAACAAGATGTGCATGAGCTCCATGGTTTAGATGCATGCTAAACTTTTCATAGGGATTGTAATAATGTGTAAGTTGCCCCAAATAGCTTCTAGTCTTCTTTTTTGAAATGCTCAATATATTTTCATTCAGTTGATTTAACCTGTCCTAAAAGGTTACATTTCCAGAAAATGGGATATACTTAATATGGACACTGTCCTCTTATGTCAGGTTTAATCAATTATTGCCTTGGTTTTCAAATTTGTTTGTTCACCTCTCCGAGCCTTAGCTCACACTGGGTTGAATCTGGGGCCTAATGAAAGTCACTTCAAAAATTTCACTTCTGTTAATGGGACAAGAATTGAAGCCTGGTTGTTTTACCACTTCGGGATACTAGCAGATTAAAATTTGTAGCATTTCTCTAGTCCAGACCACAATAACTGCATCTTGTCTTCATTGCAGTCTTAATGACATAATGGTCTGTCCTTGTGTATTACTACTTATGCTGCATACATGTATATTGGATAATGACTACATAAGTATTTCTCAACAAGTTAAGTTTGAAAACTGCACTGAACATTGGGAGCAGTTATTCTCTCTAAGCAAGATGCCAGACTTGGGTGTCCAGGTTAGGAAGGAAATCTGTCTGCTTCCTATATCGTTAGAAGAGGATGATATGTTGTTCAGAGCAGGAGCCTAACTTGGGTGCTGTGAACAGCACTCTGCAAGAGTGCCCCTTTTCCTCCACTCATTGCAATGGGAACTGAGGAATCATAGAATCATAGAATAATTTAGGTTGGAATGGATCTTAAAGATCATCTAATTCCACCACCATCCTGCCATGGGCGTGGACACCTCCCACTAGACCAGGTTGCTCAAAGTCCTTGAATACTTCCAAGGATGTGGCATCCACAACTTCTCTGGGCAATCTGTTCCATTGCCTCACCACCCCTTTAGGTACTGAAAGCCTGATAAGGCTATAAGGAATATGAACCTTTCAATTCAGGCCACTAGATTAAATGCCTAAAAATTAACTGTGGTAACTAAAGCTTATAATGGTAATGTTTTATATTGTGTATGGAAAGTAACCGAGTTACCAATTTCTAATGATGGCTAAAGTATTTCTGGGTGCTTAGCTGATGACAAGTCAAAAAGGCATTGGTTCATTGCTGGCTTCTTGAAATATTCATTGATTGCCAAGATGACCAGAAGGAAAAATGATTGATGTACACTTTAAATTAAAGCAAGCTCATTTACTTTACCTTTTTTCCTTTGCCTCCATGTCATATTGGTAGATGCTGACCCATAACCTCATCCTATAATATTGATTTGGGTTTGTTCTCACTGAATATCACCTGGTTTCCTAGCAACACACACGCCACAACCATTTTGTAATGCAAGCCATTCTATAAAAGGTGTGGTTTGTATCAAATAAGTTTTAGTGGTATATAAACTGAAATTTAATGAAATAATGGAAGGTACCTCAAATGTGCAAACAATGATTGAATAATTCATTAATCTTGTTGTGGTTTAACCCATCTGGCAGATAAGCACCACACAGCCGATCGCTCACCTTCCCCCCACAGTGGGATAGGGGAAAGAATCAGAAAAAAAAAAGTAAAAGCTTGTGGGTTGAGATAAAGACAGTTTAATAGGACAGAAAAGGAAGACAAATAATAATAATAATAATGATAACAGTAATGTGAGAAACAATCTGTAGCCAATAACACAGGTTCAGGCAAGGATCTCAGTGAAGTAGAATTTTTATTTGTGATTGCAATGGCGGGCGTCCTGCAAGCAGGAGTGCACAGCAAAAATATATCATAAGCTTATATTCCCTATTACCCGACACTTGATTCCTCCCGTTTCCTCATTGGCTGAGTACTGAGTACTACAGGTTCACAACCTACTCAACGCTTGTTACTATATGTACAATTTTATTTGACCAACCATTAATTTCTCCTTTTCCTTTTTTTTTTTTTCCATTAAGAGAATAGAGGGGCTGTGATTTTTTGTTTTTACAGATTTTGCACTGCTCATCCTGTTTTTCCTAGCTGTCCTCCTTATTTTGGGACAGTGGGACCTTCCCCTTACCTGCTTAACATGCGCCACACTGCTATGCCACTGTTATGCCTTCCCAATCACTTTTGAATATGCAAGGTTAGTGGAATTTTCCACTGCAAAAACACAACTTTAATTCTCACAATTCCCCCCTCTTCTTTTCTTACTCCTATTGTTACTTTTGTACCTTTTTACATTCCCCACTCTTGAGTTACTCCAGCATTTCCCTGTTCCTTTTAACTAGAAGATTAGCTGGAGTCCTCTTAATTCTGTGTATATGGGTCCCAAGGGGGCTTTGGCTTTGTATGTCTTCAATAATAGTTACATTTGGAATTATTGCCCCCAGAGTACAAGCTCTCGTCCATCCTAGGGGCAACACCTTCCTCGCTTTATTACACATAGCCAATATCACCCCTTGCCATTCGGGACTGGCCATCTGGTTACAGGATGATTCCCATGTTGTGTCTGGTGTGCATTATACATATTAGCATTCCTGTAGCTACCATATTCGGTACTGTATGGATAATTCCCTACCTCACACGTAACATTTCCACACCTAGGATCAGTATTATTGCCCCCTGAATTTTCATCACTATGGAGAATAATCAAGACACTAATATAAAAACCAGAATCCCCTGGGAACACTCTAATTCTATGTAATCCAACTCTTTTTCCTAATTACACGAGGTATTCATTATTTTTTTCTGAAGGAGAAGTTAAATGTCAATTTACAACTATGATTACAGCAAGCAAGAAGGCTGCAGGCAACGGAGGAGAAGCAGAGATGAGAAAGCAGACACAGGAGTTAGGAACGTTGTTGCTGTTTACCATCTGTTTTACTACTGTGTGATTTGGTTTAATGTTGAGTAGATTTCAGAAGTTCTCAATGTCACATGTATAAAGAGGGAATAAGTCTGACTACACAAGTGTGATAAATGATTGAGTCTCAAATAGGATTCCAATTAAAGTTAGCAATTTATTAGACGAATAAAGGCAAGCAAACTGCACTGGGTGCACTGGGAGTTCCCGCTCCGCCAAGACACACCCCACAGTTCCCATTTCAGGCTTATATGCCCTCTACTAATGCATATTCATTACTGGGCGTGTCTTCATTTGAGCATGCCTTCTTCATCTTCTGGAATCTTCTCGAATCTTCTTGACCCCAGACCACTTGCATGCTCCCCCCCCCCCAGTCTTCTGCCTAGCAACAACACTGGTCCAGGCTGTTCCTGTCAGGTGACCATTGCAGAACACAAGAACTATATACATACATTAACCACCGAATATAAGAACCGTATACATACATTGATCACCAAACACAATAACTATATACATACATTAACCATCTCTATTTCCTTAGTCTCGTGGTTGTACAAGGATGTATAAGACAGAAAGTCACATTTTATCATGTGGCCCTAGCATTGCTCTACATTGACAAGAATCAGATGAACATATCTCGCACAACATTCCAATTCTATGTAATCCAACTCTTTTTCCTAATTACACGAGGTATTCATTATTTTTTTCTGAAGGAGAAGTTAAATGTCAATTTACAACTATGATTCATACCTCCTCCTTATTTTTAATTTTAAAGGTTCTCCTATAGTCTCTCAGGTCTCATACTTGGGAATTATCTATTCTAGAATTACCTTAGCTACTGCGTTCGCAGCAGCAGATACTGATGGGAAAGTTTCCACCCAGCCTGACAAGTGATCGACCAAGACTAATAAGTATTTAAATCTACCTACTCTAGGGAGTTCTGTAAAATCTACCTGCACACTTTGGAAGGGTTGAATTCCTGGTTCTCACCCCGCTTTGGACTGACTGCAGATAATTATCCCATTTACCTTCTGACATCCTACACAACTCCTGAATACTTGTTTAGCCAGAATATAGATATTCCTACACATATATATTTCCATAGCACAGCATCGGAGGCATGCCTCCGACCGCCTGGGTTTCCTCAGGCCCGCCAGCGTCACCCTCAGCCTTTCCCGGGTGCGTCCCACACCGTCAGGAGCCTGGAGGCGACAAAACACGGACTCCTCAATGCCAGCTGGAGATTAAACAAGGTGCTTCTTCCTCAGCCCCCCGAATCGAAAACAAATAGAAAGCTCCAGCAGCCACAACACGCGAGGGAGGAAGCGGCGCCCGTACCTGGCCACCTCGGGACACCTGTGGCTTCAAAAGCCCAAACCCCGACAGCGAGCAGGGAGGCTGCAGCCAACGGAGGAGAAGCAGAGATGAGAAAGCAGACACAGGAGTTAGGAACGTCGTTGCTGTTTACCATCTGTTTTACTACTGTGTGATTTGGTTTAATGTTGAGTAGATTTCAGAAGTTCTCAATGTCACATGTATAAAGAGGGAATAAGTCTGACTACACAAGGAAGGGGGAAAGAAACTCAAAATAAACTGTTGTGAATACCTAGTATATCTTATCCTTAGCCTCAAAATATATATTTTAAGGGAGGTCTCAGGACAAAAATATCAATTTATATATATGTATATCATACAAATGTATTATATATATATTATCATAGTGTTGTTGTTTAACTCAGCAGGCAGCTAAGCACCACACAGCCATTCGCTCACTCCCCCACAGTGGAATGGGGGAGAGAATTGGAAAAAAGTAAAAGTGCAAGAACTTGAGAGTTGAGATAAGGGCAGTTTAATAAGAAAAGGGAGAAAACAAGAATAAGAAAAAGAAAAACAATAAAACAAGTGATGCACAATGTAATTGCTCATCACCTGCCAAGCGATGCCCAGACAGTCCCCAAGCAACAGTAGTCTTCCCAGCCAAGTCCCCACAGTTTTATTCTTGAGCAAGACATCATATGGTAAGGCATATCCCTTTGGCCAGTTTGGGTCAGCTGTCCTGGTTTTGTGGGGACCAGCTCCTCCTGTATTGAACATTCAAACCAGTAAACGTATGTTCTTTTAGATAATACAATTACAGATTTGGGTACGGTTATTTGATCTTCATTTCCTACTGTCATCCATTCCCTATGGCTGGTGGGTCTAGGAACAGAATAAGATGCTGAAGAAACTAATATAAATTGCTAGCTTTCTATCCTATTGAGACATTTCCAGCTATAATAGTTTTTGTTTTATGTTGCATATCATACTAGAAATTGTGTACATGTGCAATTGATCCCATAATACACCACTTTGTAATGAAGCTGAACTCAAGTTTCCCGGAACACTGGACATTTCAATACTGGAGGCAAATAAATCTCTAATGTGATTATTTCTCCATGGAATATCAGCTGGATACAGTACCTTTGATCAACTAATTTTCTGGACAAAGGCCAGAGTAATTCACAGAATCATAGAATCATTAAAGTTGGAAAAGACCTCCAAGATCATCTAGTCCAACAGTCCCCCTGTGTCGCATTAAGGGGTGTAGCCGATTAACCGTTACGGTCCTCCTCAAAGGGGAAGGGGAGAAAATAGGATAAAAAGGGCTCAAAGGTTGAGATGAGGACAGGGAGCTCACTCAACAATTATTGTGACAGGCAAAACAGACTCAGCATAGGGAGATAATAAGATTTATTACCTATTGCTAACAAGCTAGAGAGGTGAGAAACAAAGGAAAGAAACCAAAAATGCCTACCCCCATCCACCCTCTTCCACCTCCTCCCCCCAAGAGGCAGTGGGGAATGGGGGAATGGGGGTTGTGGTCAATCTATAGCACTTCGTCTCCACCGCTCCTTGGTCACTCTCATCCCCTATGCCGTGGGGTCCCTCCCACGGGATGCAGTCCTTCCCAAACTGATCCTGTGTGGGCTTCCCACAGGCAGCAGCTCTTCAAGACCTGCTCCAGATATGGGTCCGTACCACGGGGTCCAACCCTCAGGAGCAAACTGCTCCAACCTGAGTCCCCCACAGGCAGCAGCTCCTGCCAGGTCATCTGCTCCTGCATCAGCTCCATTCCACGGGATACAGGTCCATCCCGGAATCTGCTCTGGCAGGGGTCCTCCACAGGCCGCAACCTCCGTCAGTACAGGTCCACCTGCTCCACCGTGGTCTCCTCCATGGGCTGCAGCGTGGAACCCTGCTCCACCGTGATACTCCATGGGCTGCATGGGGACAGCCTGCTTCACCATGGTCCTCACCACAGGCCGCAGGGGACTTCTGCTCCAGTGCCTGGAGCACCTCTCCCCCTCCTTCTTCACTGACCTTGGCGCTGCAAGGCTGTTCCTCACTCCTCTCACTCTCCCAGCTGCTGTGGCAGCATTGTTTTTTTGTTTTTTTTTTTCTCCCTTTCTTAAATATGCTCTCACAGAGGCGCAAACAACATCGCTTATTGGCTCGGCTCTGGTCAGCAGCGGGTCCCTTACCTAACATGGGGCAGCTTCTAGATTCTTCTCACAGAAGCCACCCCTATGGTCCCCTGCTCCCCAAACCTTGCCACGTAAACCCACTACAACATCCAAAATTAGTTTGGGAGCAGGATTTTCCTTAGCTTCTTGCTGAGCACAAGACAAACAGGCACCTGATACTGCACAGATTACAGCTTTACCATTTCTCCCTACAATCTTCTGTGCAGCCTGACACTGCTTAATGCTTTCTACCACTTTCTCTTTATTTTTCCAAATTTTTTGAGCCCACTCCTTCCACACCTGGGAAGGGACACATTTACAGTTTTGTAGCGGTTTATCCATAGCAGTCCTGCTGACTCCGCCAATTTCTCTGTTGCATTAAGGGGTGCAACCGATTAACCATTATGGGTCTGGTTGGATTCAGTGTACTGAACTATCACGGTCACAAATTCACCAATAATGTATTAACCGATATGGGTCCGGCTGGATTCAGGGTACTGAACTATCACGGTCACGGATTCACCAACAACGTAACATGCCCTCCCTCTAGTCGCGTTCAATGAGAACTATCACAGCTAGGAACAACGCAATCAAGTGCAATTTATTACAGCAACATCTACACAGGTTCTTTGGATTGCCGGTGATAATTTACTGTCTGCAAAAGCAAGCTAGCATGCATGAAATACACAGGTGCGCAGTCTGGAAATTAACGCGTTAAAAGGCACAAAGACTCTATAGAGATTTCTAAGTTTCCGCGGAGACACACAGTATAACCAGGTGTCCAAATCTCACCCAAAGGCATCCCATTGGGGGGGGGGGGAGAGAGGCTCAGCTCATTGACTGATCCCAGAAGTCAGAAGGTCTCTCCTTCCCTGACAATGGTATCTTCTCTAACATCCCCTTTCTCTTAGGCAAATTTATATTATTTTTTATCTTTTAGGTGGAGCTTGAGTTACTCTAGTCAAGCATATCTTGGTTATGACTGGTGAAAAGTTTTCTCACTTTCTTTTAAAGGTATAGGCTCCGAGAAATTCAGAGTGCGTGCTCAGTGAGGGGCGGTCGCACCTTGGAGGCAGGTAGCTTTTGGGATGGAGGTGTGTTTTGGTATTATAATGATATTATAATGAGCAAAATTTCACTAGAGTACAGCATTTGTCAAAGCATGACAGGTCGTTGGCTCAGGTAGCAAACATGTAGCTTATTGATCTCGGTGTGCACATGAACAATTGAGTCCCCCCTTGTCACAGAGCCTAGCCACAGTGTCTCCACTCCGCTCTATGGTCCGTACTGTTCCTTAGAGCCAGCACAGCAGGTTCCCCCAGTGTGATAGCACCAAAGGTTGGAAGCCTAGGGAATGCTCAGGCAATGCAGCTACGCCCTACCCTGAAAGCCTCTTCAACGCTGTACATTTTCTTTAAAATGTGAATATTAGTTTTATTTTCCTAGTTACTTTTAGGCAATTACTCCACATAATCCACCCTGTGACTATAGTCACTCAAGCTTCATGACATTTGGAATGTGTCAGGTATATCACATACATTCTTGGGATGAGGATTATCGAGTGTATGTGTGCTGTGTAGGGATACTTAACATTTCATCATGATCCAGAGTTTAACATACAAACTAGTTGTTAGCATAAAGCTAACAACTTTATGAGTTGTTACAATGAGTATTAACAAAACAAAAACAGGGCAAACCATCTTGTTGAAGATTCCTGTGGCAGTTAGTGACCATCCAAACAAAGTGTCCCACCAGTGGTGTTTTTCACCTTTCTTTACTCTTTCCATCACTCGATGTATTTCTTCTATATCATTGTGAAATGTGTTAATTTGATTCGTGTCAGTATGGAACAATGCTAGGGCCTCATGATGAAATATGACCTTCTATTTAAGAAAAACAGAGTGATTAGTGTACATAGTTCTTGTATCGTGCAAAGGAAGGGCCCAGCAATTTGTGTAAATAGAGGGTTTGAAGGGCAAACATTGAGACTCGAGTCTGGGAGATAAGAGGACCAAGGAGTTTTTTTTATGAAACTGCTGATTTTTGCATGGGACACTGCCCAAGCCTCTGATATCCGGCAAAGAGATCCACCAAATAAGGAGAAAGGGGGAGTTGAAGGATGACCGAAGGACAAAGCCTGGGAGGAAGACTACGAGCCTTCAGCACAAGAGACCCCCAGAAAGACCACCAGAGACTGATGCGCATGCGTCCGGAGAGGGTTTGGATTCCGGGAACTAATAACCCTGCCTTTTCTAGGAATAGTGATGAATATGTATTAGTCTAGGAGCATAAAAATCAGCCACCTGATGTAATAGGTGTGCGTCTTGGTGGAGCAGAGACTCCCGGCGCACCCAGCGCTGTTTGCTTGCCTCTATTTGCTTAATAAATTACAAACTTTAATTAGAATCCTATTTGGGACTCAGTCATTTATCACATCATGATGGACAGTAATCAGAGTCTTTCGTCTTTTCTCGAACTTGTTTCCCCCTGTACTCGGCTCTGGTGAGGCCGCACCTCGAATACTGTGTTCAGTTTTGGGCCCCTCGCTACAAGAAGGACATCGAGGTGCTTGAGCGAGTCCAGAGAAGGGCGACGAAGCTGGTGAGGGGCCTGGAGAACAAGTCCTACGAGGAGCGGCTGAGGGAGCTGGGATTGTTCAGCCTAGAGAAAAGGAGGCTCAGGGGCGACCTTATCGCTCTCTACAGGTACCTCAAAGGAGGCTGTAGCGAGGTGGGGGTTGGTCTGTTCTCCCACGTGCCTGATGACAGGACGAGGGGGAATGGGCTTAAGTTGTGCCAGGGGAGTTTTAGGTTGGATCTTAGAAAGAACTTCTTTACCGAAAGGGTTGTTAGACATTGGAACGGGCTGCCCAGGGAAGTGGTGGAGTCACCATCCCTGGAGGTCTTTAAAAGACGTTTAGATGTAGAGCTTAGGGATATGGTTTAGTGGGGACTGTTAGTGTTAGGTCAGAGGTTGGACTCGATGATCTTGAGGTCTCTTCCAACCTAGAAATTCTGTGATTCTGTGATTCTGTGATCAGCCGATTCAAGTCTTCATGTAACAGTAATTTCTTCACCAGTGTAAGGTTCATTCCAATAGGAGTAGGCAGCAGATTATGAAGCAGAATATAATTGGATTTAACGAGTTGGTAAGAGGTGACAGGAGCTGAGTAACTAAAATCATATCCTAGAATTTTGATAAAGTTACAAACACAAACATTAGGGTGATCACTTGTATTTACAGTAGTATTATCTATGCTCATGCAAACACAGCCTTTCCCAATATATACAAGTACAGTTTCAAGGGTTTCATTAGGATGTACCTCGAAGTGACAAATGTTTTGTTCAGTGTCAAGACAAATGTCTTGGGCTTCGAGTGTGTTACTTTCACAGATGAAGCCTTTTTGTTCACGCACAATACATGCATTTACATGAATTGTCTGTCACTTTCCTCCCTTTTGATGGGCCCATACTTTACGCTCCTTAGGATAAAGTATAGTTCCATTATGATTGAGTCCTAATGCAATGATTGGATATACATTGTATACTGTGACATTGCTTATGGTAAGTATAAAGGCAATAATTTTATCACTTTCTGCATAGTAGGTAAAGTTGACTAATTGCCACCATGCTTGAAACTCCTTTTCAAATTCTGAAGCATTATCCCAAATCAATTTTTGAATTTCAGTGGGTAAAGTTCCTCCTCCCTCTCTAATAATAGCTGCTGCTACAGATTGTATCCACAACTGTGCTTGGATGCAGCTCAAGGCAAGGGAAGTATCACCTTGAGTTTTTCCAAGGGCATTTACAATTAACTGATGATCATTTTCTTCAATTTGTTCCCAGTGGGGTAAAATGTCCGATAGAAGCCATTGACTTTGGGGCTCGTCTGAATTGGGGGCTCGTCTGGGATGGTCTTGGTTCCTGAATTCTGACTTGATCTAGGAGGGGCGCCCCACCATTTGGTGGCTCCTGTTCGAGTCAGGTCGGGACTAACACCATCCTGAACCTGAATAAAGGCAACCAAAGTATTTGATTTTTTTATGAGCTCCCTTTCCAGATGCAGCATTGTACTTTACCCATAATTCTGCACGCGAAAATCCGAATGAAGACAACGGAGTCGTGAGTATTTAAGGCGTATACCGTTTGGTTGGGTGGGATTCGGTTGCCTGTGTGTGTAAGAGTGTGACTGAGACGGAACTTAGTTCCGAAGCGAGTGTGGAGGTCTTCTAACAGCGGTTCCAATCTCCCGCGAGGGACTTGGCCAGTGAAGGACCGAAGCGATTCGTGAGTGGGTGATAGGTCCTAAACCCCCTGCAAGACACTCTTACTGGGTAACCAAGGGCTGTAGGATTTGCTACAGTAAAATTCCTAGATGGGTCAGACAGAATTGAAGACCCGGGACCAGAGAAAAGGGAGCAAATTAAAAATGGTTCAGTACTATATGATAAAATGGCCAAATCAGGATATGCAATAATTAATAAGGACCTAGAACCTGTGGAATCAGGACCTTTGAGTCCATCATGGTCAGCTCAGGCTTGTGAGCTGTATGCTCTATGTAGGGCCCTGGAACTATTAAAGGGGAAAAAGTGGGGCTATATTTACAGCACGTTGAACTGAATGAACTCCCCATGCCTGAATCACCACCAGAAAGCAGTGTTGTACAACAAAAAACTGGAAGTTTCTCCAAAGATGTTGCCATTAAATTAATAATATTAATTAATAAAATGTAATTAATAAAAAAGTACTCATCTCTTGCCATGAAATACTGTTACTATTAAACTTTATGTTCTGGTTTGGAGACAAAAAGGAATATAGTTAAGGCATGAGCATGTGACTTTCTGTTTCCTTAAGGTGGTGAGCTTTAATTCTACTCATGCTAAGTCTCAGTGAGACATACTAGCATCCATGTGGACCCATTCATTTTAATGTTGTAAAATTGTGGGTCAGATGATTCAAAGCCTTAATGTAAATGTACTCAAGTAGGGGAAAGGTGAATTGGTATCATTTATTTTAAAAAGTCATATGGTGGATTTGTTTGTTTGTTTGTTTAAGTTTATACTAATATAAAAATCACATGAGCACACTTGTTGAACAGTAAAAGTTATTTTTATGTAAGTGCATTTGCTCTTTCTATTTTTGAACAAACAGTAGTATCAAATAGTTGTTTAAATATTAAGTGGGTGTTTTGAGCCTGCAAATTTAATATTGGCTCTAAAACTCTGCTTTCATAAGTACCATTTATTAGACCACAATATTTCTGATATTTGCATAATCATAAAAGGACCTCAAAACTTGAATACACAGACTGAAATATAAGCCTTGAATATGTCAGTGTGCTATTTAGTGGCCTTTGCGGACTGTCATGATAACCCTTTTACATTACAAAGCTAATGTTTTAGTCCTCAATTTTCAGGACCCCTTAGTACAGAAGAAAGCTTTATACAATTACTGATGTGAATTTCTCTAAAAATGTATATTTTTGTGTCCAGTTGTATTATTTAAGTGTTCCTTTGTATCAATTCATGTATGCTTCTGTTGTGGTTTAACCTGGCCGGCAGCTAAACACTACACAGCCGTTTGCTCACCCTCCCCCCTCCCTCTCTGGGATGGGGGAGAGAAACAAGAAAAACTAAGGCCTGTGGGTTGAGATAGAGACAGTTTATTGGGACAGAAAATAAAATAACAATAATAATGATGTGTACGGAGCGGGTGATGCAAGGTGCAGTTGCTTGCTACCCGCTGACCGATGCCCAGCCTGTCCCCAGGCGGCCGCCCCCCCCCCACCCCGGCTAGCCACCCCTATATATTGTTCAGCATGCCGTCAGATGGTATGGAATACCCCTTTGGCCAGTTTGGGTCAGCTGTCCTGGGTCTGTCCCCTCCCAGCTCCTGCTGCACCCCCAGCCTGCCTGCTGGCAGACAGAGCAAGAAGCTGAAAAGTCCTTGGCATTGCTCTGCAGCAATTAAAACATCAGCATGTTATCAGCACTCTTCTCATCCTAATTCAAAACATAGCACCCTCCTAGCTACTAGGAAGAAAATTAACTCTATCCTAGCTGAAACCAGGACAACGAGGCAATATTGATTGAAAAGGATGATTTAGTGTTAATCACAAAATCATGCTTGAATCCAGCTGCCTTCCTATGGAGAGGAGAAAGGGCTGGAGAGGATATAGAAAATAACTGCTTGGATTTGCAGGGGAGGGGAGGATGTGGGGGAAAGTCCACAAAGGAGGTTGTCTAGGGCAAGGAAGTAAACTCCACGATTATATCATAATCCCTCAAACCTGCAATGGCAAGCACCACATACTTACAATGGTGGAAACAACCACCGGATGGCTGGAAACATCCTGTGCCCCATGACACTGCCAGAAACACTATCCTGGGCCTTGAAAAGCAAGTCCTATGGCGACATGGCACCCCAGAAAGAATTGAGTCAGACAATGGGACTCATTTCTGAAACAACCTTATAGACACTTGGGCCAAAGAACATGGTATTGAGTGGGTGTATCACATCCCCTATCATGCACCAGCCTCCAGGAAAATTGACCAATGCAATGGATTGTTAAATACTACACTGAAAGCAATGGGTGCTGGGACATTCAAACTTTGGAATCCTCGTTTGCCAAAAGCCACCTGGTTAGTCAATACTAGGGGATCTGCTAACCGAGCTGGACCTGCCCAATCAAATCTGTTACGTACTGTAGAAGGGGATAAAGTCCCTGCAGCGCATGTAAAAAACATGCTGGAGAAGACAGTCTGGGCTATTCCTGTCTCAGGCAAAGGAAAACCTGTCCGTGGGATTGCTTTTGTTCAGGGACCTGGGTGGACTTGGTGGGTAGTGCAGAAAGATGGGGAAGTCCGATGTGTACCTCAAGGGGATTTAATATTGAGTGAGAATAGCCCATGATTTGAATTGCATTATATTAATTACTTTATAATACTGCATCTCATCACTACGATTGCTATATGTCATATTAGTCGTATCACAGTAAGAATCACAGAGATTAATGAAAAATTATTTTTGACAGAACCAGACAAGCACAGCGATGGTGGAATCAGAATTGGCTTCAGCATGCAGCTGTCTAACACCACTCACCATTTCTCCTGCCCTGAAGGACTCTTATGACAGATGGAGCCCCAAGTCATGTACTAAATGAATTCAACAGACATTTTAGAGTGATGGCCCTCTACCATGAACACTAATGAAGGCATTAAAGCCCTCCACAAAGCATAAAAACAGGTATTTCTGTTTGAAAGGGGGTTATAAATTCCTTGTTTTTCCTGAGGCGTCATAAAGATAGCCTGTGGTCTTAGCCATCCCCTTATGTCTGAATGTTTATGGAGTCTAACATCTGGAACTACAGCTCGTAGGGCACAAGTCCCATACCATCCAGGATGAAGTGCTTTATGTGCCTGTGGACCACATAACCAATATATTCCTCCTGGGGATATCTACCAATAGAGGCCGATAGGCCCGCTTCTATTTCTGTAATTTTTTTATGATAAGGTAATTAGTAGTTTCAACTGTAATAATAGTTTTACATTGCCTAGTCAGGTTCCAGGAACCTACATGTGATCCCTGGGCAGCAGTCTTCCTACTTCTATTAATTGAGTATACACAGGATAGATTTTTTCTCTCAATAGGATACACGGGGACAGAGGAAAACTGTGATAGAGAAGAAATACTAGCACTGCTCGAGTTTGCTAATTGCCACACACCTGTCTTGTTCACATTGAGTGGTATAGCATGGATAGGAGTTCCCTCGTGCTGAGGAAGGTACATGGGTGCACACCCAACAAGATGACATTCACAAAATGGGTTAAGTTTAAAGCTAACTGAACTATAGAGTTCTGTGTCCAAGCATTGGAGCTGTAAGTCAACCCTGTTAAGGAAATTATAATCAGAATAGAAATCATTTTGTCCTTTTAAACAGCAATTTCAAGTCCTCAGTCAGTACTACTTGCCTCAAAGTCTCTTGTGCTCCTTCTTCTGATGGTAGGCCTTGCTTCTTCTCTTCTGCCTTCACACGAGTACAGTGAATCCAAAAGTTGATCCCTTCCACTTTGATTGCAGTGTAGGTGTAGAGCAAGACAGTAAAGGGTCCTTTCCACTTTTCCTTTAGAGGCTTGTCTTTCCACGTTTGAATCAGTACCTGCTGTCCACATCGGAATGGGTGTACTGGAACATCCAATGGAATTTGTAGTCGCTCCTGTACATATCTATGGAGAGAGGACAACACGGCAGACAAAGACAGCAAATATTGTCTTACCCAACCTCTTACATGCATTTGACTCCCTTCTGTCACCAATTCATTTACTGGATATGGTTTGCTACATAACAATTCAAATGGGCTAAATTTTCTCTAGCTCTGGGGGCTACCTAATTCTCAACACAGTTATTGGTAAGGCTTCTGGCCACTTTAGCTGAGCTTCCTGGCAAATTTTAGTGAACTGCTTTTTCAGTGTTTCATTCATTCTTTCTACCTGCCCACTCGATTGTGGTCTCCAAGCAGTATGTAAATCCCACCTAATCTGTAAAGCTCTTGATATTCCTGAACTACTCGTGATATAAAATGAGGTCCATTGTCTGAGAAGAGTCCCTCTGGTATTCCAAAACGAGGACTTATTTCTTTCAGTAAATCCTTTACTACCTCCCTAGCTTTATTAGTTTGGCAAGGGAAGGCCTCTGGCCATCCCGTGAATGTGTCCACCAGTACTAGAAGATATCAATATGATCCTTGTCTAGGCAATTTGGAAAAGCCCACTTGCCAATACTCCACAGGTTTCATCCCTTTCCTTATCTGCTCTGGCGATGGTTTTGGATGGATCTTGGGGTTGTTGGCACAGCACACAGGGCACCTTCGCACTACTTGGTTTGCGATAATTTGCAAATTAAAAAGCGCTTCAGGCAGTCTACCATGACATCAGCACCAAAGTGTGTCCCTTCATGTAAGTCTTTCATTAGCTGTTCAGTCATACTTTCTGTTATCAGGAGCTGTTCATTGGGGGTCTCTCACCATCCATCTTTTCGCTTTGTACGTTTTAGTTTTTCTACTAGTTGGATCTCTTTAGTGGTATATTCTGGTGGATTGAGCAAAGTCTTTGCACAGGGGACTAACATGCCTTGTAGGTCTCCTGGTGCTCTTCTAGCTGCTTCCTTGGCTGCTAAGTAAGCTTTCCTGTTTCCTATTATTATGTCATGATCACCCTTTTGGTGGGCCTTACAGTGCATTGCTGCTACAGCTTTGGCACTGCCTCTAACAACCGTAAAATTTCTGGACTGTGCTTAATTGGTCCTCCAGCTGTTGTCAATAGCCCTTGTTCCTTCCAGATGACTCCATGGGTGTGCAAAACTCCAAAGGCATATTTAGAATCTGTATAGACGTTGAGGGTCTTCCCTTCTGCAAATTCCAAGGCCCTAGTCAAGGCAATTAATTCAGCTTTTTGTGCTGAGGTATTGTGGGGGAGTGACTTTGCTTCTACAGTGTCCCAAAGGGTCACAGCTGCGTATCTTGCTTTGTGTTGTCCATTTTCCATAAAACTGCTACCATCCGTAAAATACTCAAGGTCCGCATTAGTGATTGGTTCATCCTTAAGGTAAGTTCGGCTGGTGTACGTGTGCTCAATAATACCCGCACAGTCATGTTGGATTTCTCCTGTCTCCTTGGCTGGAAGAAGCGTTGCTGAGTTCAGGGTGCTGACTACAGACAACTTTATGTCTCCTTGGTCTACTAGTACAGCTTGATATTTATCTGTTTGGCTTGGGGATAGCCAGACGTTTCATTTGGCTTCCATTACAGATAGCACTGCATGCAGCACAAATACCATCAAGGGTTGTCCCAGAGTCAGTTTTCTAGCCTCTTGGACTAGGAGTGTAGTCGCTGCTACTGCCCTCTAAGAAGAAGGGGGTCCCTTACTCGTTTCATCTAGCTGTTTGGAAAAATATGCCGCTGGTCTTTTCCATCTTCCAAACATCTGGGTCATCACCCCAACCGCCACCCCCTTCGTTCATGAACAAACAATTGGAAAGTTTTTTTCATGTTTGGCAGCCCTAGGGCTGAGGCTGACATTAGGTCCCTTTTTATATTATCAAATCCCTTTCGGCACTCGGCAGTCCCTTCGGACACATTTTCTGTCCCCTTTGTTGCTTCATACAGAGGCTTTGCTATTAGTCCAAAATAGGTGATCCAAATTCAACAATAACCTGCCATCCCTAGGAATCTTCACAATTGCTTTTTCATTTTGGGACATCAATTTGGCATATAGCTTATTTTTGCTCAATACAAATCAGCTGCCAAATAACGAATGGGTCTACTTACAATAGGCCAACTGAAATTAAGACGGTTTATACTGACTCTTCCACAAAATATACCAACTTGGCCTCCCATTAGTCTAACTCCTTCCATCTTCAGCACAGATCCTTACCTAATTAAAAATGTGGGACAACAACGAGTTCTCTTTAAACCTAGCTGGCCTCTAAAAAGGGTAGAGCTAGCTCTGTGCATTAATCTCTCAGAAATCAACCCAAAATGTACCACTTTTTAGAGAACTGCCTACACCAGCTGGTTAGCATGGTTACATGGACGTTCTCTGAAACAATCTCGGTGCATGCCATGAGATGCCACTGGGTTATTGGGAACAGGATTAGGTATACTAAATAGCATTGATGCTGAGGTCTTAATGAGTAGAATAACTGCTACCACAGACAACCTAAGGAAATTGGAATGACCAATAAAATCATCCTTATTGACCTCAGGAGCAAGTCAATGGCTTCTATCGGACATTTTACCCCACTGGGAACAAATTG
>MU012861.1:90162-111014 GCA_011074415.1 Stictonetta naevosa | reverse complement strand
CTGAGGGAGAAGGTGAATCGAGTCAGTTTGCAGAAGTGAAAGCCATTCAGCTGGCTTTAGATATCGCTGAACGAGAAAAGTGGCCAGTTCTCTATCTCTATGCTGATTCATGGATGGTAGCAAATGTCCTGTGGGGGTGGTTACAGCAGTGGAAGCAGAACGACTGGCAGCGCAGGGGCAAACCCATTTGGGCTGCTGCACTGTAGCAAGATATTGCTGCCCGGGTAGAGAACCTGGTTGTAAAGGTACCCAAGAATCGGGCTACTGAAGAACATCAGAACAACCAGCAGGTGGATCAGGTTGCTAAGATTGAAGTGGCTCAGGTGGACCTGGACTGGCAACATAAGGGTGAATTATTTATAGCCTGATGGGCCCATGACACCTCAGGCCATCAGGGTAGAGATGCAACATACAGATGGGCTTGTGACTGAGGGGTGGACCTGACCATGGACACTATAGCACAGGTTATTCATGACTGTGAAACATGTGCTGCAATCAAGCAAGCCAAACGGTCAAAGCCTCTTTGGTATGGAGGACAATGGCTGAAATATAAATATGGAGAGGCCTGGCAGAAAGAATTGAGTCAGACAATGGGACTCATTTCCAAAACAACCTTATAGACACTTGGGCCAAAGAACATGGTATTGAGTGGGTGTATCACATCCCCTATCATGCACCAGCCTCCGGTAAAGTGGAACAATACAATGGACTGTTAAAGACTACACTGAAAGCAATGGGTGCTGGGACATTCAAAAACTGGAATACGCATTTGGCAAAGGCCACTTGGTTAGTCAATACTAGGGGATCTGCCAACCAAGCTGGACCTGCCCAGTCAAACTTGTTATATACTGTAGAAGGGGATAAAGTTCCTGTAGTGCACATAAGAAACATGCTGGGTAAAACATTCTGGGCTACTCCTGCCTCAGGAAAAGGCAAACCCATTTGTGGGATTGCTTTTGCTCAGGGACCTGGATGCACTTGGTGGGTAATGCAAAAGAATGGGGAGGTCCGGTGTGTACCTCAAGGGGATTTAATACTGGGTGAGAATAGCCCATGAGTTGAGTTGTATTATGTTAATTATTATATAATACTGTGTGTCATCACTACCATGATTGCTATATACCATAGATGAAAATGGTGATTAATTAGAATGTATTGGGAAGAGTGTAACCTGAGCATGACATAAAAGGTATGGAATAAGGGGTGAATATATGTCCTGGTTTCAGTTAGGACAGAGTTAATTTTCCTCCTAGTAGCTGGTAGGGTGCTATGTTTTGGATTAGGATGAGAAGAGTGCTGATAACATGCTGATGTTATAATTGTTGCCGAGCAGTGCTTACACTAAACCAAGGACTTTTTAGCTTCTCGCTGTGTCCTGCCAGTGGGCAGGCTGGGGGTGCAGCAAGAGCTGGGAGGGGACAGACCCAGGACAGCTGACCCAAACTGGCCAAAGGGGTATTCCATACCATCTGACGTCATGCTAAACAATATATAGGGGTGGCTAGCTGGGGTGGGGGGGCTACTCGGGGTTGGGCTGGTCATCGGTCAGCAGGTGTTGAGCAGTTGCATTGTGCATTATGCATTGTGTATCACTTCTGTCGTACACATTATTATCAGTAGTACTATTATTATTATTATTATTATTTCCCTGTCTTAATAAACTGTCTTTATCTCAACCCACAGGCTTCACTTTCCGGTTTCTCTCCCCCATCCCAGAGAGGGAGGGGGGAGACCGAGCGAATGGCTGTGTGGTGTTTAGCTGCCGGCCAGGTTAAAGCACAACACTCCTCTGCGATAGCATCCTCTGAAATGGTCTCTAATTTTTCCAGGCTCTGCCTTTGACCATCTCTTGGACATACAGCTGCCATGCAGGTAGCCAGTGAGCTTAGAAATTAAGAAAGCCAGTGGTGTATTGAGGCTTCAGATGTGCTTCAGTGGTGCTTGCTGGGGCTTTTCTGATAGTAATGGAGGTGAGTCTTACCTTGACAGTTGCCACAGGGCCATGAACAGATGGTAGCTAGACTACTGGCAGATGTCGGTTCAAGCAATAAATTATCCTTTCATTTAGTAATACCACATTGTCTCTTATGAGTGAATAACTCATGGGCTGGCTTCAGCTACTGTGATTAACAAAGCTGTAAGCTGTAAACAAATTTCTGTAAGCATCCATAGCTCTGAGGAGATCCAAAAAGACGATGTATTGTCACCTTCTGCATGTGATTATCCTTGCTTTTGTTAATATTTTTGGTTAAGCTGGCTCCAATTGCACGTCATTTTTTTTAAACTCACTGTACACTTTTTAATCACACATAGATGTCCTTTCAACCTACTGATGCACTCTGCTCTGGCCATGTTGGGGTTAATCTAGGCTGTTTTGATCAGACCGTACTTGCCATAAAGCCTCCCCCAAACTTTGCAGACATGGAACTGATATTTTTACAGTCAATGCTGAGTCTCTGCTGGTTGTAATCCATAGCAATGTACCTGGATGCAATTGCACTTGAATAACTAAACCTGACTGATGTGTCTCAATTAGTGGGGACTCCATTTGATTCATTGTAAAGATTAGAAAGTGATTCAGCATTCATGAGAAAATGTGGCAATAAAAGGTTAGCTGAACAGTGCTAGGAATGGAGCCTTATTGGGAGCAATTGAAGAAGGAAATGGTCTGGATTTATTGTCTGCATTAAAGGTATTGTGGGTCTCATGGATACCAGGAGTGTCATGGAGACACAGCTAATAGGATTTTTGTTGGATTATTGTCAGGCTGTTGCACCTGCTTCTGAAGGGGACAATGTAGTTGGATTTCTGGCACAAGCCTTGAACAAGGAAGCAGAAAGGGGATGGAAGCTCCAGTATTAATTTTTAAGGAAAATTTCACAATTGCCTGAAAGCTATTTCAAGCATGTCAGAAGCCATTGGGTACCCCTTCTACCCCTATACAAATGCTCATGTATGGAAAATATATTGTTGAAATGAGTGAAGACACCAAGGACCTAACTTACAAGTCTCTACTCTCCACAGACCAGATCTAGATTAGATTTTATATGAAATGACTTGAAGGGAGGTCACTCTTTCTTTCTTTCTTTCTTTTTTTTTTTTTTAAAAATGTGGTTTTGATTACTGACCTATTTCTGTTTTCTCAAGGTAACCTTTAGCAATCCATTTTGTCTCTCATTTCCCCTGTCCCCAGTGTATTCGATAACAATACTTTCTTCTTCTGTAGCCTCCTTTCTTCTCCTTTCTTCTTCTTCTTGTAGCCTCCTTTACCTGTGTCTGTATTACAAGATTATGTTAAAGGTTCAGTGTGACTGGCCTTTGTGCCACATTTCAACCCATGCATATCTGACACACAGTTTGCCTCTGCTTCATATTCAGCAAACCATTTCCCAACTCCCTGTTTTCTTTTATTTATTCAAAGCAATGAGGATATATTTTATCTAACAGAGATCTAAGCTGAGGGGAGGGAAAGAGGGAGTATCCATCACTAATTAATGTTCTTTTTCATCACTGAATATCAAAGAAACTTGGAAGTTTTCTAAAGCTAAACACATCTAGTGTGGATTTAAGGGTGTTTTATTAGATTATAAGTAGGTTTGGATAAATAATTTGTAACAAGTGATCTCATTACTGTATCTCATTTCTTTCTTCAGGAGTTACTTGCAAAGGAAGCCAAATTATTCCATCCAGGATCTAATTCTAAGCATTCTGTAGCTAATGGAAGGAAACAAATGCTTTCTGGATTAGGACACAAAATACTCTTTTTTTCTTTTTTCTTTTTTAATAATTTTCATCTTGTAATTCATTCAACAGAACACTTACCTAAAATCATCTAGTCTCAGAGAAGGTGTACTTTAATATATAAAGATGGCAATGTGCTCTCGCAGCCCAGAAAGCCAAACATATCCTGGGATACACCAAAAGTAGTGTGGCCAGCAGGGCGAGGGAGGGATTCTCCCCCTCTACTCTGCCCTTGTGAGACCCCACCTGGAGCCCTGTGTTCAGCTCTGGGCCCCCAGCACAAGAAGGACATGGAAGTATTAGAACGAGTCCAGAGAACAGACACAAGGATTATCAGAGGGCTGGAGCACCTCTCCTATGGGAGCAGGCTGAGGAAGTTTGAGTTGTTCAGCCTGGAGAAGAGAACACTCCAGGGAGACCTTACAGAGTCCTTCCAGTACCTAAAATGGGTCTACAGGAAAGCTGGGGAGGGACTCTTTGTTAGGGGGTAGAGTGACAGGACCAGGGGGAATGACTTTTAAGTAGAAAACAAAAATTGTGAATCTCTGAAGTCTTTAACCTTTGCATGAATAATGAACTCTCATTTACAGTTAATACTATCATCAAGGATTAGTCAGTGGCTTCTCCATGTCTTTATTTTACTCCTTCCTTCTCTTTTTATTCTTTTTCATCAGCGATGCTGCTTACTTGCCTACAAACTAGTCTTTAAATCTAACAATTCAGCTAACTGCAAGGGTATTTAGAGCTAACTTCCTAATCTCACAAACCCCCTAATCTTTCCTCTTTCATTGAACCATTTACTGTCCCAGCTCTCTATTGTCTGGTATGCTGTGCTTCCAGAATAACTAATTCCTGATTCTAATAATGAATTTAAAGAAAGCCTACAGATGACAGGGAAATCGTGTGGTTTAAACCATGTTTTGTGTTGAAAGAAGTGACTTCAGCTGTGACCAGTCCCTCATCACCAAGAACGATATCATTATCAATAGTGTATATATTACGTATATACATAATGTAATACATATAAGAGCTTAAATTAATAGTGAAAAGATGCTAGAATAATTTGCCTAGACAATAAATGTTTTCCAAAATCCTGAATACATTTTAACTTTGGTTTCTCATTGAATAATGAAACCTCTCTATAATACTGCTAATTCAGGATAAACCAAGTAATTATTGAAATCTGTACTGGTACACTGCTAAAATTTTCCCTAATGTGATATTGGCCAGTGTCAAAAACAAGTCCCAAGCACTTTCTCTGAAGAATTTGGGAATTAAAATATTCCGGGTCAATTCTTAAAAGGGAGCTGATGGTGTCCCTAGTTTTGGAAGGTAAAAGAGCTTAAAATAAGGGTGTGGGCTCTTCATGGCATCTTCTCTCCTTGCCAGAACATAGTTCTGACTGTTTTCTATTACAGTAAAAATCACAAACCACTTACTGTGTTGTTGTCATATAGAGTGGAGCTACCTTCACACAAACACTTGGCTTTCTCCACTTCTGTGAGCCACCTAGCAACATTACTATTCCTTTGTAATGGCTATAAATAATAATAGCTAAAAATATCCCATCTACTTTATAATTTTGGCTTGTCTTAATCCTTGTGGATTAGGCTACATCTTTAAGATATGTTTCAGAAGTAGCCTTTTGCAGCTGAAGAATTATGGTGAATAAAATTTAACAGAAATGCTTCAGATGAGAAAGTGCCTACATTGAAATGCTTTCAAGGAATATAAACTACCATCTCAGTTACACATTTGTGTGGTGCAATTGCCGAGACCGATAAGTCGCACTTTTTGCTACCCTGAGCCAACGACCTGTCATGTTTTCACAAATGCTGTACTCTAGTGTACTTTTGCTCATTATAATATCATTATAATACCAAAACACACCTCCATCCCAAAAGCTACCCGCCTCCAAGGTGTGACCACCCGTCACTGAGCATGTGCTCTGAATTTCTCGGAGCCTATTACTTTAAACGGAGACGGGAAAACTTTTCACCAGTCATAACTAAGATATGCTTGACTAGAGTCATTCAAGCTCCACCTAAAAGGTAGAAAATAATATAAATTGGCCTAAGAGAGAGGGGAGGGAAGGGGGGGAGGGGATACCATTGTTGGGGAATACACCATCCTGAGGACCTCCTGACTCCTGGGATCAGTCGATGGGCTGAATCTCTCTTCAACCCCATTGGGATGCCTTTGGTTGAGATCTGAACACTTGGTTATACTGGGTGTCTCTGTGGAAACTTAGAAATCTCTATAGAGTCTTTGTGCCTTTTAATGTGTTAATTTCCAGGCTGTGCACCTCTGTAGTCCATGCATGCTAGCTTGCTTTTGCAGACAGTAAATTATCACCAACAATCCAAAGAACCTGTGTACCTGTTGCTATGATAAATTGCACTTAACTGCATTGTTCCTAGCCATGATAGTTCTCATTGAATGTGACTAGAGTAAGGGCGGTTATACATTGCTGGTGAATCCGTGACCGTGGTAGTTCAGTGCTCTGAATCCAAGCAGACCCATATTGGTTAATGCGTTATTGGTGAATCTGTGATTGTGATAGTTCAGTACCCTGAATCTGACCAGACCCGTAACGGCTACACCCCTTAATGCAACAACTTGCTTTGATGACATTTTTATCTACACACACTATAGGTGTGTATTTACATTATAGCAACAGATTTTTATAATCAATAAAAGTGAAGAAATATTTCATCTCAGCATAAGGTAGGTCAAATAATTGTCCTTTATAAGGCAGCTGCCTTATGAATATAAAGGTAGCCTAAAATTAGTAGCTCAGAGATCAAATTCTGAGATGTTTAAACTTTGGTAAGGCAAATTATAACTTAACATTTCTGTATCTCAGTTCTTCTACCTTGAAAATGCAGAGAATCTGAAATCTGTGCTCATTATCTCACTAACATGCACATAATATTTAAGGGGCAAGCTTGAAGATGTGATGGTAGAAAGCATTTCAGAGTTAATTAGCTAAGCAAGAAATCTGTTTCCAGTTTGCTGGAGGAAAAGGAAAGGTTGATTAGGTAAAAGGAGGAGGGCAAGGTAGCGAGTTATCCTGCATGTGACCTGTTTAGGCTACGAGATGATTAGGATATGGTCTGTGCAATTTAATGTGCTACCTACCTCATTCAAAGCAGAACAAACAGAAAAGTTGGACACATTTAGACTGGAAATGTTGAAATATATTTGTAATTACTCAATTAGATAGTTCTGGGACAAGATCTACTCACTCCTCATGGAGCTCCTTTACCCCTGAGGATGTGTTTGCTAAGGTTAGCACTGGTGTAGATATATATACCTTTACTTCACTTATCACTAAAGTGCACACACCCTCTGCCTCCAGGCACTTGCTGATGGTAGGTAGTACTAGGATAAGCTGCAAAGGGGAAGACAGATTTGTATTGCAATAATGAAAACTTGGCTCAAAAGACTTGAGAAAAGAGGGATTGCTGGTACTTCATGCAGTGACCTAGCTCTGATTGTGTGTGAAGTTAGTGCCTGTAAAATCTGCCAGTTTAATATCTCTAGAGAATAGTTAGATTTACTTATTGGCCATTCTAGAACCTCCTACATCCTGCCAAAACGTCAGCTCTGGTCACGGACAGGAGATCACAAACTAAAAAAACAATATTAGAGACATATTCATTGTGAACAACACAATCAAAATATTGATATAAACATGGTTAAAAATATAAATAAAAGTTCATTTTTGGTTAAAACTTTTCCCCAGCTCTCTGTTTTGTTAACTGAAGGTTAAAGTTTTGACCATTCATTCTTGTAATTCCACATATACATAATAAAGCTACTACTAAAAAGCACTGACTCATAATACTCACTAATATTGCTCCTGAGAGGGTCATTAAAAAAACACAGTTGTCATGTCTATGGTTCTCTACAGCATCAGCCCAAGCTTTGTAAAAGAGTGAAAGAGTGTTCCTCCCACAGGGGCTCTGAGCTCATTCAGATTTCTACCGGTTTCCAGGATCAAAACCATGAGTTCAAAGGATTTGTCTTCACAATTGG
Organism: Stictonetta naevosa; assembly: GCA_011074415.1. NCBI lineage: Eukaryota > Metazoa > Chordata > Aves > Anseriformes > Anatidae > Stictonetta > Stictonetta naevosa. Next base: position 103,232 of record MU012861.1, on the reverse strand, counting down.
CTGCCAATTCCAGCACTCCTATTCCTAGGTAAGAATGGCCAAATGTCTCACTGCTCTCAGATGCAATGCAGGATATGCTTCCAGAATCAATACTAATAATGCCCCCTAAAAGACAGAAAAGCAAGGGGGGAAAAAACCAACCAACCAAAAAAAAAAACAACAAAACAACTCTACATACATGGGATCAATTCATTTCATCTAATTTGGACAAGTTTATAGGGCAGTTCATTCCATCCCAGGAAGATTCTCTGTGAGATGGATTCTCTGTGAGATGGTTGTGTACCTGTTAGAGTGAGTCCTGAGAAAGGCTGCAAAGGTGATCAGAGGGCTGGAGCACCTCTCCTATGAAGAAAGGCTGAGAGAGATGGCGCTGTTCAGCCTGGAGAACAAAAGGTTCCAGGGAGACCTCATTGCAGCCTTTCAGTACTTAAAGGTGTCTTATAAAAAGGATGGAGAGGGACTCTTTACTTGGGTAGATAGTGGTAGGACAAGGGGGAATGGTCTTAAACTAAAACAGGGTAGATTTAGATTAGACATTAGGAAGAAATTCTTCACTGTAAGGGTAGTGAGGCACTGGAACAGATTGCCCGGAGAAGTTGTTGTGAAATGTGTTAATTTGATTTGTGTCAGTATGGAACAATGCTAGGGCCACATGATGAAATATAACCTCCTTTTTAAGAAAAACAGAGTGATTAGTGTACATAGTTCTTGTATCATGCAAAGCAAGGGTCCAGCAATTTGTGTAAATAGAGGGTTTGAAGGACGAATATTAAGACTCGAGTCTGGGAGATAAGAGGACCAAGGAGTTTTTTTAGGAAACTGCTGACTTTTGCATGGGACGCTGCCCAAGCCTCTGACATCTGGCAAAGAGATCACCAAATAAGGAGAAAGGGGAAGTTGAAGGACGACCGAAGGACAAAGCCTGGGAGGAAGACTACGAGCCTTCAGCACAAGAGACCCCCAGAAAGACCACCAGAGACTGATACTCATGCATCTGGAGAGGGTTCAGATTCTGGGAACTAATTATAATAACCCTGCCTTTTCTAGGAATAGTGATGAATATGTATTAGTCTAGGAGCATAAAAGTCAGCCACCTGATGTAATAGGTGTGCTTCTTGGTGGAGCAGAGACTCCCGGTGCACCCAGCGTTGTTTGTTTGCCTCTATTCACTTAATAAATTACAAACTTTAATTAGAATCCTATTTGGGACTCAGTCATGTATCACAACTGGGGGCTCGTCAGGGGGTCTCATCATCTGCCTTAACATGATCACAGCACTCTCCTCCACGGTTTGGACTCCAGCTCAAACAAAAAACAATGTATGGGCGGGTCCCGCTGGCATATGCAGGACCCACAGGCAAGGACTCCAGGTGTTGGAGGGGCAGCCAGAACCCCCCGGCTGGGTAGCACTCAGTACCTGCCTCTCCCAGGGATGTGGTTACAAAGTTTGTTAAAGATAGAATTAGTATGTCTGGTAGTTTTTCTGTGTTTTAGTTTGTGTTAATCGTGCTTTTTTATGTTAATGCAGAAGGGGGAGATGTGGGAGTGTGGCCATGGGGGATCGACAAGCCCCATGGTTAGTGATAACATCAGGAATGTAAAGAGTTTAGAGGAGGGAACAAGAGGGGTGATTCAGGAGATGCCTTGCCGTCTTGGGTTGCTTGTTCTCTGGCTGTTGGGGCATGGAACGGTGGTAAAAATATTATTAGAACACTTAATACCTAGATATGGGATAATCCAGTACATTGATTCTGATCAGGGCACACACTTTACTTCTAAAATATTAAAATTGTTATGTCAATCATTAGGTATTCAGTGGGAATACCACACTCCATAGCACCCACAAAGCTTGGGGAAAGTAGAAAGAATTAATCAAACAATAAAACAACAATTGGCTAAGTTAATGATCGAGACACAAATGCCCTGGACAAAATGCTTACTATTGGCACTTTTAAACATTAGAACTAAACCACACACTGAGACTGGATTATCACCATATGAAATGTTATATGGCATGCCTTATTCTCAAGGGATGCACCTAGGGAACAATGTAGTTGAGGATCATAGTATCCAGAAATATATAATTACTATTGGTAGAAAATTAAAAGAGCTAAGAGAAACTGGGATGATGGCTCAGACACCACCTTTAGGATTTGCAATTCACCAGTTAAAACCAGGAGATAGGGTTCCAATAAAAACATGGAAAGAAAAAAGCTTATCTACCCCTCTGGGAAGGGCCCTTTCTTGTTTTATTAGCAAGAAAACAGCTGGTATTTATTAACTATTACCTATTAGCTGTTATCTATTAACAAGGAAACAGCTGTGAGAACTGCTGAAAAAGGATGGACACAGGTGGTGTAAGTAAAAGGTCCAGTGGAAGAGTGGAAAGTAACATCAGAACCAGGAAAAACTAAACTAACTATCAGATGGACTTGAAGAAGCCTTCATCAAAGAGTATAAGCTAAGTTGCTGTGGGAGTTTTATTGTAATTACTCCTTTATTGTAATTACTCTTAATTTATTGTAATTACTCCTGTAAAATTAGTAAACAGAGAAAGTCTTGGAAACTCTTGAATAGATACCTATTAAGGGAAGAGATTTATCAATAACAGGCATCAGTTAAGCATTATCCCCTGAAGGTAATAGTAAGCTATCTGCAGTGTACGCCCCTTTAAGATTAGGGAAGAGGGCAAGACCATATAGGGAACTGGTGCTGTGGCTGGGAAGGGCTGCTAAGGGCTGCAACCCCTTTGGGCTGTGACTGCTGATCACTATGGCCCTTGCCGGACCTCTTCTAGTCCTACTTGGGGTGAGTTTCTTGGCCCAAGCTACGGCCAACAACTGCAGTCAATGTATAGTAACTACTAGAAAAGGATGGTTGAGCTCCCAAACATTGGTGTATCGTACTGTCTATGACTGTAAAGGCCAGAAAATAGGAAGCTGCATTTTTAACCTAACTTAGTATGCTCTATGCAGAGAAGGTGACAGGACCGTATGCTATGATCCAAAAGAACTCCCTTATCAATATTGGGTAGAAATGAAGACAGATTTGAAAGTAGGAAAATTAATTGGAACAAGTGAAGTTGTAACCACCCTGAATACCTCAGTGTCGATAACCTTTGATGCCTGTGATATTATAGGTGAAGACCCATATACTGATTGTGGATGCCTGAGTTGGAAGATATATAGTAACCAGTCCAAGTACGTTTGTCCTAGAAAGGGTGGAACAGTGGCTTCTACGTGTTACACTGATTGGATAAGAGATTATCCGTGGGACAGGAGTTATCATTACTGTGGACCCTCAAATTGGGGTTTTGCTTGTTGGAGTAGGGGTCCCAGTTGGGGATGGCCTCAGCAATGTGCAGGAAGGGGATTAGAAGCCAAGACTGAAAACGGAAAAGCTTCCCCCAGTTGTACAGACCGGACTTGTAACCCTGTCAATATAACCCTTTATAATTTAGAACACTGGAAACCAGGTGCAAAAAACAATGGGACTTAAATATATGGAAAAGGACAAGACCCGGGTGTAATTATCAAAATTGAAATCAAAGGAAGGGCAAGAGAGTCAGTGCAACATAGACTGTTATTCAACTCATTCTATCATGAAATGGAAACAGGAGTAAAATATGAAATCCCCACAGTTGCTAAAAATCTATTTGTAAATCTGGCTCAAAATATCGCGAAATCACTGAACGTAACTAATTGTTATGTTTGTGGTGGAACAAATCAAGGTGAACGATGGCCTCCTGAGAGAATCATAGCCTATTATGATCCAGCTACGTGGGCAGAAGACAGATCCTGGGGCTATAGGACCCCAATATATATGCTTAATAGAATAATTAGGTTGCAAGCTGTAGTAGAAATAGTTGTGAATAAAATCAGAGATGCACTTGGATTAATTGCAAAACAAAACACCAAGATGAGAACTGCTTTGTATCAAAATCGCTTAGCTTTAGATTATTTGCTAGCACAAGAAGGAGGAATCTGTGGAAAATTTAACCTTAGTAATTGCTGTTTAGAGATTGATGATGAAGGAAAAGCTGTGAATGAACTTGTAAAAAGAAATGAAGAAAATTGCACATGTCCCAGTTCAACCTTGGAATGAAATCAATTTAAGAGAATTATGGAGGGACTTTATGGGTGGTGGCTGGCTTACTAGAATTGGGATAGTTGTATTGGGAATATGTGAAAGGTTGTTAATAATTCCATGTTTAATACCCTGTTTTACCTGATTAATACACTCGGTTATACAAGGGATGCAAATATCTGTGGTACCTGTTGACCCAGAACCAGGGGAAGGGAAAACCCATTCCCTGATGATAATAAAAACAAAAGAAGATCCAAAATTAGTACCAATTCGGCAAGTATTGACTTGATTGGGGGGGGAGGAAAACAAACAAACAAAAAAAACCCACGAATCAATACCATGAAAAAAAGGAAATGGGGGATTGTGAAATGTGTTAATTTGATTCATGTCAGTATGAAACAATGCTAGGGCCGCATGATGAAATATGACCTTCCATTTAAGAAAAACAGAGTGATTAGTGTACATAGTTCTTGTATCATGCAAAGGAAGGGTCCAGCAATTTGTGTAAATAGAGGGTTTGAAGGGCGAACACTGAGACTCAGGTCTGGGAGATAAGAGGAACAAGGAGTGTTTTTTTTGTTTGTTTGTTTTTTGTTTGTTTGTTTTGTTTTTGTTTTGTTTATGAAACTGCTGACTTCTGCATGAGACGCTGCCCAAGCCTCCGATGTCTGGCAAAGAGATCCACCAAATAAGGAGAAAGGGGAAGTTGAAGGACGACCGAAGAACAAAGCCTGGGAGGAAGACTACGAGCCTTCAGCACAAGAGACCCCCAGAAAGACCACCAGAGACTGATACGCATGCGTCCGGAGAGGGTTCGGATTCCAAAAACTAATTATAATAACCCTGCCTTTTCTAGGAATAGTGATTGTGATAAATCATTAAGTCCCAAATAGGATTTTAATCAAAGTTTGTGATTTATTAAGCGAATAGAGGCAAGCAAACAGCGCTGGGTGCACCGGGAGTCTCTGCTCCACTGAGATGCACACCTGTTACATCAGGTGGCTGATTTTTATGTTACTAAACTAATACATATTCATCACTATTCCTAGAAAAGTCCTTCAACTCTCCCTTTCTCCTTATTTGGTGAATCTCTTTGCCAGACATCGGAGGTTTGGGCAGCGTCTCATGCGGAAGTCAGCAGTATCATAAAAAAAAACTCCTTGTTCCTCTTATCTCCCAGTCTCAATGTTCACCCTTCATAACCCCTATTAACACAAATTGTTGGACCCTTCCTTTGCATGATACAAGAACTATGTACACTAATCACTCTTTTTCTTAAATGGAAGGTCATATTTCATCATGCGGCCCTAGCATTGTTCCATACTGACGTGAATCAAATTAACACATTCCACAATCCCCCATTTCCTTTTTTTCATGGTATTGATTCGTGTTTTTTCTTCGAACTTTGCTAGTAACAACTGGATCTCATCTGTCGGTTCTTGGGGAGGAGTCCATTTCTTAAGCATCATTATTGACATATCACCTTTCTTCTCTATTGAAGTCATTACAAAGTGGGTACTATTTATTATTTGGTGTATCAATAATGTAAAGCAAGGTATCATACAAGGTATAAACAATAACATCATTATACTACATGAAAATAAAAATAACATTCTCTTAACCCATGGTCCACCGGGCAGCCATGAAAACAAATCCCAATCCATACCCCTCCAAGTTTGTACTGGGACGTGGGCTAATGTTCTGATTTCTTTTGTTATCTGTTTAACCACTTTTCCATTATCATCAATTAGTAAGCAACAATTAGAATCGTTCAGTTTTCCACACACACCCCCTTCTTCTGCTAGTAAATAGTCTAAAACCATTCTATGTTGAAAAATGGCATTTCTCATCTGGGTGGATTGATCAGCTAAAAGATCCAAAGCTGTTGCTGTTTGATTGGTTATAATTTTGAGGACAGTTTGCAATCTAATTATTCTATTCAAATTATAGATAGGTTCCCGGGCTCCTGATACTACCTCGTTTGGGTTCCAGGTAGCTGGTCCGTAATACTGTATGACTCTTTCAGGAGGCCATTCATTTTCTCCCCATTTTTGAGCACTACCCCCTGCTAAGGAAACATCAATGGATCGTTTTATTCTATTCAGATCATCATATAATCTTATTCCTAAATTCTTCCCTTGTATTTGTGACAATAAAAAGAACAAGGGTCTTATGTACCCCACATAGCATATTCCCAACCAGTTTTCAGGTAGCCTCTTGTAGGCGTATTTGCCACACACCCAATAATGTCCCTTTAGGGCCCACGTCCCGTTTGGAAAAGGGCCATCCCATCCTTCTTTATTCCTTGGAGCGTGAAAGTACAGAGTATCTTTGTTACTGAGTGGTCCTCTTACAATGTCTTTTCCATATGTACACCTCCAAGCCCCTGCATTGGATTTCCACTCACAATTACAATCAAGTCCTTTTTGGCAACCTGTCATATTATGAGCTGACCAGGAATATTTAAAGAACACTTGCCCCCCACTTTCATTTTGCCATTTCCAGCAGTTGACCCTTACCACATGTTGTTCTTTAGTGGTGTTATCCCGCTGACAGCTCAAGATCTGACTGTCAAATTGTCTCGTCACTTGTGCTCTTGCCACGGCTTCACATCCAGGTCCAAAAAATTCCCTATATGAGCATTTCAGCCAAGTCCCGTTTCTCAGCTGGACATGTGTGGCATTCCATTTCCCACTGTGTGCTGTGCAGTTTATAGGTCTACATTCAGGATCAGTACAATCATATCCAGGGGACAGAGTCCAATTGCAAATGCTTTTTCCCACTGCTACTGTTCCTGTTCTGTTTAAACAGTATATACACCGATCTGCCGAGGGCAATTGCCACGGGCCTTCTTCCTCTTTCCAAAATTGTGTCCCATTATGACCTTCACTCAAATTACTAACCCACCACTTGGGTTTGACCGGGCCAGCTACCCAGGGCCAACTTCCAGCTCCCTCCGGTCCTCCACAAACCCAGCAGTTACTAAGGCTAAAAGCCTTAGCCACTTCCTCCCCCAGAGTGAGAAAGTTATTCCTCCATTCTTGCTCATGGTTCAATTGCCCCTGTAATAACAATATTAAGAAGTATAACATTTCTTATCCTTTGTTCTGTCTAGTCTTGAGTGTAGGAAATCAAGAGGCTGGGCCCACTTCCAGGATCGATTTGGGCTTTGTTACCATTTAGCTTTTCCGGGTGATCCGGCTCCTGGAAAACTAATCACAACTTTATATGAATTTAAAATGAATTTGGGTTAGAAACTGGCTGGATAGCCGGGCCCAAAGAGTCGTGGTAAATGGAGTCAAATCCAGTTGGAGGCCGGTCACTAGTGGCGTTCCCCAGGGCTCGGTGCTGGGGCCGGTCCTCTTTAATATCTTCATCGATGATCTGGACGAGGGCATTGAGTGCACCCTCAGTAAGTTTGCAGATGACACCAAGTTAGGTGCGTGTCGATCTGCTCGAGGGTAGGAAGGCTCTGCAGGAGGATCTGGATAGGCTGCACCGATGGGCTGAGGTCAACTGCATGAAGTTCAACAAGGCCAAGTGCCGGGTCCTGCACCTGGGGCGCAATAACCCCAAGCAGAGCTACAGGCTGGGAGATGAGTGGTTGGAGAGCTGCCAGGCAGAGAAGGACCTGGGAGTGATGGTTGATAGTCGGCTGAATATGAGCCAGCAGTGTGCTCAGGTGGCCAAGAAGGCCAACAGCATCCTGGCTTGCATAAGAAACAGTGTGACCAGGAGGACTAGGGAGGTGATCGTCCCCCTGTACTCAGCTCTGGTGAGGCCGCACCTCGAATACTGTGTTCAGTTTTGGGCCCCTCGCTACAAGAAGGATATTGAGGTGCTTGAGTGAGTCCAGAGAAGGGCGACGAAGCTGGTGAGGGGCCTGGAGAACAAGTCCTATGAGGAGCGGCTGAGGGAGCTGGTATTGTTCAGCCTAGAGAAAAGGAGGCTCAGGGGTGACCTTATCGCTCTCTACAGGTACCTCAAAGGAGGCTGTAACGAGGTGGGGGTTGGTCTGTTCTCCCACGTGCCTGGTGACAGGACGAGGGGGAATGGGCTTAAGTTGCGCCAGGGGAGTTTTAGGTTGGATCTTAGGAAGAACTTCTTTACCGAAAGGGTTGTTAGACATTGGAACGGGCTGCCCAGGGAAGTGGTGGAGTCACCATCCCTGGAGGTCTTTAAAAGACGTTTAGATGTAGAGCTTAGGGATATGGTTTAGTGGGGACTGTTAGTGTTAGGTCAGAGGTTGGACTCGATGATCTTGAGGTCTCTTCCAACCTAGAAATTCTGTGATTCTGTGATAAAAAGATTCTTATGTTATTTTTCTTGGGACAACCTAACCTTAGTGTGGGAGAAGTCTGGTCGAGGCCTTCTCACTCGGCAGTCAATACCCATAGGGGTTGCCTCCCTTGGTAGACCATACACACCGCAGTGGAGAGTCCTACCCCGGTCTTGCCTTTTCCCTTTTCTCTCTCCAGGTTTGTCCCCTTTATCTGGTGCCCTTAATTCACGCAGAGTTTCATTGTCAGAATATTAGTTCCAGTTCCCCAGGAGTGGATTTAACCCTTCAAGCTTTGGTAGTTATTGGCCCCTTTACTCTGGATGCGTGGGTCCAACCCCTTTCTGCTGTTCTCACAGCTGTTTCTGTAGTAAGTAAAACAAGAAAGGGCCCTTCCCATATAGGAGATAAGCTTTTTCCTTTCCACATTTTTATTAGAACCTTATCTCCCGGTTTTAACTGGTGGATTGCAAATGCTGAAGGTGGTATCTGAGCCATCATCCCAATTTCTCTTAGTTCCTTTAATCTTTTTCTGATGGTGATTATATACTTCTGGATATTACGATCCTCAACTACATTATTCCCTAGAGGCATCCCTTGAGAATAAGGCATGCCATATAACATTTCATATGGTGATAATCCAGTCTCACTGTGTGGTTTAGTTCTAATATTTAAAAGTGCCAATGGTAAGCATTTTGTCCAGGGCATTTGTGTCTCGATCATTAACTTAGCCAATTGTTGTTTTATTGTTTGATTAATTCTTTCTACTTTCCCCGAGCTTTGTGGGTGCCACGGAGTGTGGTATTCCCACTGAATACCTAATGATTGACATAACAATTTTAATATTTTAGAAGTAAAGTGTGTGCCCTGATCAGAATCAATATACTGGATTATCCCATATCTAGGTATTAAGTGTTCTAATAAAATTTTTACCACCGTTTGTGCTGTAGCTCGTGCTACAGGATAAGCTTCAACCCATTGTGTTAAATGATCCACTATTACCAATAGATATTTTATCCTCCCTACCTTGGGCAATTCAGTGAAATCAACTTGTACTTTTTCGAAAGGTCTGTAAGCTGTCTTTCTCCCCCCTGTGGCTGCTTGTCAAAACACTTTTTTATTTATCTTCTGACAAGTTAAACAGCCTTGTGTAATTTGCTTTGCTATTTCATATATCCCAATGCAACCGAATTGTTTAAGGAAATGATCCCTTAATGCCTTTGTACCCCAATGGGTGTGTGCATGTAATCGTCCTAATATTTGTCTCATGTAGGCTTTTGGCAATATCTCTCGTCCATCAGGCAGTGTCCATTTTCCTTGTTCTAACTTAGCCCCTATTCTCTCCAATTGTATTTGTTCCTCAGGGGTGAACTTTTTTCCCCTTCTTCTCATTTTTCTTCCTTCTGTATTACATTAATTTTAACAACCTGAGTCCTCAAGGCCGCTTTCTGGGCTTCTTTATCTGCTAAATTATTTCCCCTGATTCGGTAATCTAATCCCTTTTGATGTCCTCTCACATGTACTACTGCTATCTCCTTCGGTTCTCTTAATGCCCTTAAAATTTTCACTATTAATTCTTGATGTATGAGATTCCTCCCTTGAGTGTTAATTAAACCTCTTTCTTCCCAAATTTTTCCAAAAGTGTGGACCACCCCGTATGCATATTTTGAATCTGTAAATATAGTCCCACTTTTCCCCTTTAATAATTCCAGGGCCCTACATAAGGCATACAGCTCACAAGCCTGAGCCGACCATGATGGACTCAAAGGCCCTGATTCCACAGGTTCTAGGTCCTTATTAATTATTGCATATCCTGATTTTCTTTTCCCTTCCACTACTCGGGAGGAACCATCTACAAACAGTGCTTCCCCTTTTCGCAACTCAGTATCCCTTAAAGCTGGCCTCACCTTAGTCTGGGTCTCAATTACCTCTAAGCAGTTATGTTGTAATTTTTCAGATGGTTCTCCAAACAAAAATTGTGCTGGACTCTGAGCAGAGGTTACCCTCAGTTCTAAGTCAGGGGAATTAATTAATATTGCCTCATACTTTAGGATTTTCGGCTATCCGTTAACCATTTTTCTGCTTTCTGTTGTAAAACACTTCTGACATTGTGTGGAGTATACACCTTTAGAGGGGCGCTAAAGGTAATCTTCCTAACTTCCTCTATTAATAATGCTGTAGCAACTAAAGCTTGGAGACAAGCAGGCCAGCCTCTGCTTACTGGATCAAGTAACTTAGAACAATACCCTACAGGTTTCTTAATCCCTGCCCAATCTTGAGTAAGAACTCCATATGCTGTCTGATTTGATGTATTCACAAAAAGATAGAAAGGTTTTTCCAGATCTGGGAGGCTTAATACAGGTGCTTGTATTAATGCCATTTTTATTTCCTCAAATTTTTGATCATCTTCTGTGAACCACTTAAGTCGGTCATTAGTTAATTTTTCATATAGGAATTTGACCTTCTCACTATAGTTCTTGAGCCATGGTCTACAATATCCTAATAATCCCAATATTTGCCGAATTTCTTTTTTAGTTTGTGGGGGTCTTAAAGATAGGATACCAGATACCCTGTCAAGATCTAGTTTCTTTTTCCCTTCACTCAGCCAATGGCCTAAGTATTTTACTTCCTGCTCCACAAACTGTAATTTTGATCAGGATACCTTTAATCCCCTTTCCCCTAGGAAATTTAATAATTTAATAGTGGCTTTTCGGGTTTCTTCCTCAGTTTCCCCTGCCACTAATAGATCGTCCACATATTGCAGTAATTTTACTTCCTTGGGTAATGTGAGATCTTGTAAGATCTTCTCTAAAGTTTGTCCAAATAGATTTGGTGACTCTAAATCCCTGTGGCAGCACAGTCCATCTTAATTGTTGTTTTCGTCCTGTTTCGGGATCCTCCCATTCAAAGGCAAAATAATCTCTGGATCCCTCATCCAAAGGGCAGGCCCAAAAAGCATCTTTTAGATCTATTACACTGTACCAAGTGTGTCTGGGAGATATATGACTCAGTAAAGTATAGGGATTTGCCACCACAGGAAATTTAGTGATTGTTCTCTGATTAACAGCTCTTAGGTCCTGTACCATCCTGTATGACCCATCCGATTTTCTTACGGGGAGGATGGGTGTATTATGAGGTGACATACATGGTTCTAAAGTTCCTCCCTCCAGAAGTCTGTCAACTACAGGTTTTAATCCTTTTCGACCCTCCATTGGTATAGGGTATTGTTTAACTCTGATTGGACGATGTGGATCTATTATTTGAACATTTATGGGGGCCATTTCTATTTTTCCAATTTCCCCTTCCTTATACCATACTGAAGGGTTAATGGCTTCCTCATCTTCTTGTGTTAAAACATACAATTTAATCTGCAATTTGTCTCCTTGGCTATGAATGTTCAAATTTAATTTTAAAATCAAATCCCTTCCTAATAAATTATACTCTGCTTCAGGGAGCAAAAGTAAATCATTAAAACAAATTTTCTTTTCTGTTTCTACTTCTGTCTTTTAAGACAGGTACTTTAAAAGGCTCTCCTTTTGCCCATACTACTGATACATAACTTTTCCCTTTTTCTATTCCTCTTGGAAGTTTTTGAATAGTGGATTTTTCAGCCCGTGTCCACTAAGAATAGAACTTCTTCTTTATGGGGACCAATTAATAGTTTTATCAAGGGCTCCGTTGATGTTGAAGTCCCCAGAAAATATGGCCCCTGACACCCCTATTCTTCTTTGAATATTTTCTCATCTTGTTCCTGCTTACGACAATTCTTCTGAACATGCCCTTTCTTGTTACAGTAGTAACAGACAGGAATTGTTCTTTTACCTTGATAAGGCTGTCCCCTGTATGTTTTGTCTACTCCTTTTCCCCTTCTTTCTCTGGACAGGGTCTTATCTTTCTGACTTTCTCTTACTGCCGCTACAAAGATCTTGGCTTTTGCTTTTTGTTTCTCCTCATCTCTCCTCACATACACTTTCTGCGCTTCCCTAAGTAATTCTTCTAATCCTCTTTCTGGCCAGTCTTCCAGTTTTTCTGATTTCCTTCTTATGTCCCCCCAGGATTTAGCTACAAATTGTGTTCTAAGGAGTGCAGTTCCAGCCACTGTGTTTGGGTCAATTCCAGAATACATTTGTAGGCTTTTTTTTTAATCTTTCCAACCATTCTGTTGGAGATTCATCTTTCCCTTGTTGTTCGTTAAATGCTTTATGAATATTTTTCCCTCGGGGGACTGCTTCCCTTATTCCCTGTATGATTAATGTTCTCAAATCCCTCATATTCTGCCTTCCTTGGGGTTGTTGATGATCCCAGTGTGGATCCACATTTGGCCATTTCTGGTCTCCCGGGAGTCCTGCCTGATTTTGTCTTTCCAGTTTGCCTAATCATTCCCCTTTCCTCAGCAGTAAATAAGATCCCTAAAATGGACTGTATTTCTTCCCAGGTATAAGTATTGGGACCTAGAAATTGGTCCAATTTTTCAGCTACTCCGAGGGGGTCGTCTAATAAAGTCCCCATTTCTTTCTTGAAGTTTCTTACATCTGTGGTATTTAATGGGACTGCCACAAACCCGATGCCTCCCTGATTGCCTCCTAGGGGTACTTCTCGTAAGGGATACAGAGAAGCTCCCTCAGATGCAGCAGTCTTACTCCTTGTACATGCAGCCGGAGGTCGGTCTAATTCCAGTGTTGGTGGTGGTGGAGGCAGGGGCAAC